>CM046660.1:146770736-146998236 GCA_025594165.1 Tamias sibiricus | reverse complement strand
TCCAGGGTACAGGAGTTCTCACAGGAATCAAATGGGAGAAATTAAAATGATCAGAGCAGCACTGAGAACCTCCAGTACTGATGGGTTTTTAGAAATCTAAAGATTTCAATAAGCCACAAGTCAAATCAGCTTAATAACCAGTGTCTTTTCTCCATTATAGGCATGGCTTCTTGTTGTTGTTGTTTCCCCGAACTTGATTTTTCATCATTTTCTCAGGTGGGCTATGGACTAGCCAGTCACTTCAGTAGAGAGCCCTTATTTCAGGCAGCTTCAAATGCCTCATCATTTCTGAATGAGTTTCAGCTCCAGGAGATCTCAGTGCTGGAAGAGTTGCAATAAGCTATGAAACTTTATCCCTTCTCAAGACTCTTCCGAGTCACTGGGGAGCCCTGGCTTCCACGGGTAATGGTAATCGTTCTACTCACTTAGGGAAGGAAGGTGCCACCCCAGGGTCACATGACAATACCAGAGAGGTTAAATCAACTTCCAGCTGAGGTTTTACAGATACATTTGGGATCTTGGAATGATATTACCATATTATTGTGCTTTTACTCTTGTTTCTTTTGGCTCAGGGGTGAGGGAATGGTCTTGTGTAACAGATTTACCCAGGGAAAGCTTCACCTGATCCAAGCAAGACTGGGCTCCAGTGTCACCCTGTTTTAGTTTAACGGATACGAAATGTCTCAAAGAGAAATGTTGTTGGTATTCTGAGACTTGTATTTATCTTTAATTTTTGAAAGACTTAGTCAGGAAAAGAATCCAACACATTATCTCAGGGGAGATGAGTATGGAATGAGAGTAATAGCTATTAAAATAAGAGAGGCGTTCAGGGAAATGGCTGGTCATTTGATGCATTTATTTTTTTCCTTCAGAAATCTGCCAAATAAAAAGTTACCTGATACATATGCCACTGGGATAACTAATTGTGACTATTTTTAAGAAATTATGCATCACTTATGTTTTTTCTGCAAAGATTTAATTGGGTAAAGAAATAGCTTTAACCCTAATGATCACCCAAATCATCAAGATTTCATAATGGATCAAACACTGATAAATCATAGGGAAATTTTTTTTTTATTATTCTTTATACTTCTTTCTAAAACAAAAACAAACTCCTCCCTCCTCAGGAGTATAACACCTGGTGAAATTCCCTTGTCTATAGCAGGTTTCCCAGACTATCTTAAAAAAAAAAGTTATTTTTATCAAAGGAGCAACATGAGTCACATTCCCAAGGATTTAACAATCTTAACACAGGAGACAAAAAAACATTTTATTAATAAAAATATCTAAATATGACAATAGTCAAAATGTGTTGCTGCCTGCATATTTATTGATTAATTCCTCAATATTTGAGCACTCCTCAATATGTGCAAAATACTGTGCCAGGTGTTGTGATATATTCTAAGCTTATTTCATACAATCTGTATCCTCAAGGACCTTGCAGTGTAGGTTAGAGAAAGACATTTCACGAACAATAACAAATAGAATTTATTAATGATCTTAAGAGTGATGTAAACAAGGAACAGGTTTAGGACTTTTTAAAAGAAATTATTTATTTATTTTTTAGTTGTAGTTGGATGCAATACCTTTATTTATTTATTTATTTTTAGGTGGTGCTGAGGATCGAACCCAGGGTCATGCACGTGCTAGGTGATCACTCTACAACTGAGCCACAACCCTAGCCCAGGAAAGTTTTCTGTTTCAGAAGAGTGCCCCACCCAGAGAAAACAGTCCATCTTGAAGCACAGGACATTTGTGCAATGGTAGTGAAAAATAAAAAAAAATAAAAAAGGACAGATTGGCTTGCACAAGATTTCGAATGCCTAGGACAGAATATTTACTTAATTTGAGGTACAGTGGGAGCCATTGGATGAACAAGTGCTATAATTATAGTGGTGATGTTCAAAGATAAAATCTTTGCACATTTTGAGAATCAGAAGATTGTGGGAGAAGTTAGATCAGAACTTTACTCCAAGGAATCAGACTAAGTAAAGTAAGGGTGGTTATATGATGTTGGAAAGAACAAGAAAGGAAATGAAAATCTATTTTAAAATAAGATGATAGACCTTCACTCAACTGGGTGAAGAGGAACAAGACAAAGACACAAAGATTTTCAAATTGACATGCATCAAAATTTGGGGAAAATAAATAGAACTAGGGAAATAAATACTGTGAGGAAAGAAATCGGAAGGGTAAGGTGAATATTTGGGTTTTAGATATCTTGAGTTTGAGATGTTTAGATGATTCCCAGGGGATGTCCTGGAGCCTAGAACTGAAAAGAGTGTGGGGTGTGGTTCAATAGTGAATCAGAATAGTAATGGGAATTGTGAGTTACATGCAGGGATTGATAATTGAATATGTGAAAGTGGATAACGTCCTCGAGGAAGAGTGTAGAGAAGTCTCAGGATAAAATATAAAGACAAAGCAAATATTTAAGAGTTGGAGGAGAAAGAACTGGAAAGGTATATTTTCGAAAACCAACCAAAGAAATTCACAGTGAGACAATGCAGACAATACAAGGAGCATATCCAGGATAGAGAACATTGAATCTTGAACACATCTATTAGTGAATTGACACACAGCCGGCCCTTTAAAAATGGTGGCGTGGGAGGCTGCTTTAAAGGGATACAGGGATGGTGAAAAGGAAAGTAGAATGTTCTTTCAAAAAAATTTGACAATAACAGGTGGGGGAAAATATAGGCTAGTTCAAATGAACAGAGGAAGTAAAATTTAAATTGGAAAGAACTAAACTCCTTTGTAGGCAGAGGAAAGAAAAAAGTCCAAAAGAAACAAGACAAAGATAGACCAACCTCCAAATGCTGGCTTTGAAACCTGTCATATTTTCAGAGGTGTAATATCTTCCCCTCCAATTCCATTGAATGTTAAAATGAATAAATTTCTTTTGATGATAAAAATTATAAAGTTATCATTAAAAGCAATTATAATACTTCAACATGTTGGCACAGGAACTGATTTCCTTAACAAGAATCCTAGAGCATAAGAAATAAAATTAAAAAAAAAATCAATAAATGGGATGGCAGCAAACTAAACCTTCTTCTTCATAGCAAAAGAAACAAGAGTGTGAAGAGAGAACCCACAGAATGGGAGAAAATTTTCATCACCTCAGATAGGGCATTCATTTCTAGGATATACAAAGAACTCAAAAAGCTAAACACCCAAAACAAACAAACAAAAAAACAAAACAAACAAAATACCTCCAAATAACCAAAGCAACAAATGGGCAAAGGAACTGAACAGATTCTACACAAAAGAAGAAATATAAATGATCAACAAATATATGAAAAAATGTTCAACACCTCAAGCAATTTGAGAAATGCAAATTAAAACTAGATGGAGATTCCATCTCATTCCCGTCAGATGGCATTATCAAAAGTGCAAGTAATAACAAATGTTGGCAAGGATGTGGGGAAAAGGAACACTCATATATTGTCGGTGGGACTGCAAATTGGTGCAACCCTTCTGGAAAGCAATATGGAGGTTCCTCAAATAAAGAGGAATGGAACCACCATTTGACTCAGTTATCCCACTCCTCAGCATACTGCAGGGCTTAAAATTAGCATATTATAGTGACATAGCCACAACAATTCACAATAGCTAAGCCATGGAACCAACCTAGGTGCCCTTCAACAGATGAATGGGTAAAGAAAATGTGGTATATATACACAATGGAATATTACTCAGCTATAAAGAAGAATGACTTTATGATATTCACCAGTAAATGAGTGGATATGGAGAATATCAAGCTAAGTGAAATAAGCCAATCCCAAAAAACCAAAGGTGGAATGTTTTTGCTGACATGTGGAAGCTAAACCACAACAAAGGGTTTGGGGGGAAGAAGAGAAGATTAGCAGATTAGACAAAGGGGAACAAATGATGGGAGGGGGGATAGGAAAAGGAAAGAGCAAGATATATCTGACATAATTATGCCTATGTACACATATGAAAACACCTGAGTGAATCCCACCATTGTGCCCACTCTCAAGAATGGAGTCCTAATTAGAGTAAGATATATGTCTTGCTTGTATAATTTTATCAAAATGGATTCTAAGGTCATGTATAACTAAGAAGAACCAATTAAAAAATAATTACATAGTAGTATTGACAAAGAAATAAAAATAATCTAATTGTCTACATATTGATAGCATCTCTTAATCCTTGGTGTGTGTGTGTACACCACAAAATCATGTTGTTAATACTACATGTGATGTTCAGCACTTTTAATTATACACAGATTCTTAACATTTTAAAAAACATTTGATTTTTACCTAAAGAGTGTACAAAGAACTGTATGCAGACGTCAATGTTTATTGTTGGGTTTTTAGTGTATGTTGTGGTTCCTTTTGTAGTTAGTAATGTTGCACATTGTTTATCTTCTTAGAACTTCATACTTCTTTTGTGACTTTTTGGTTAATGTAATTATTATTTTATGTTTTACTTATTGATTTGACTCAGGGAATAGCAAGACTATAGTGGATCTGTGTGAAATATTTGCATAGCCTGTTGTTGCATATTAGTTGGGCTATTTGCTGCAAGATTTTTTCCTTTTTTTTTTTTTTTTTTAAGGTATTGGGGAATTCTACCCCTGAGCTACATCATCCCTGACCCAAGTCCTTTTGATTTTTTTTTATTTTGAGACAGGGAGCCACTAAGTTTGCTGAGGCTGGCCTCGAAATTATGATCCTCCTGCATGGGTCTTCCAAATTGCTGGGATTACACGCATGTGCCATTGCACCCAGCTTAATGTGAGATATTTGGTGTAAGAATTAAAAAAAAAAAAAAAAAAAAAAACTATTTTGCAGTCCTTTTCATCTATGGAATTTTAAAAGTTCCAAATAATGAATTGAATATTAAGTAGTATTTTTTTCACTGATGTATTAGGCTACACTTCTTGCATTCTATACTTAAACTATGAGTTGCTCCTAAACTATCTATTGTATTGTTTGCTGACTTAGAAGATATTTCCATGCCATGTTAATTATTGTGCTACTATGATGCCTCTTTGCATCCTTAAAATTTCTATACATATTCTCACCTTTATTCTTTCAGATTTATTTTGGAATTAAAAAAAAAGGCCATTGGGATTTTGTTCTTTTTTTTTTTTTTTTCAGAATATTCTGGTTATCACAATATTCAGAAAAGGAACTTATCTTTTAATTTGTTCCAACTTTAAAATTCTTTGGCAAATCTTGATTATTTTTTTTTCTTTACCTTTCTCTATTTGTCATGTGAAGTTGTTATCTATGTATTTTATCTTTTTATAGTTATTTTGAATGAAAGCTTTTAAATCTGTAAATAGCCATTGAAAAATATAGAAACACTACAGAATTTTTAAAAATGTATTTGCCTTGCTATCAAGAACACAAACAACAATAAATGTTGGAGAGGATGTGGGGAAAAAGGCACACTCATACATTGCTTGTGGGACTGCAATATGGTACAACTGTTACGGAAAGCAGTATGGAGATTTCTTGGGAAAATGGGAATGGAACCACCCTATGACCCAGCCATCCCACTCCTGGGTCTATTCCCAAAGGACTTAAAAACAGCATATTACAGTGACACAGCTACCTCAATGTTTATAGCAGCACAATTCACAATCGCTAGGTTGTGGAACCAACCTAGATGTCCCTCGGTAGATGAATGGATAAAGAAAATGTGGTATATATACACAATGGAATTTTACTCAGCAATAAAAGAGAATAAAATAATGACATTTGCAGGCAAATGGATGAAGTTGGAGAATATAATGCTAAGTGAAATCAGTCAGTCTCAAAAATCCAAATACCAAATGTTTCCTCTGATATAAGGAAGCTGGTTCACAGTATTGATGGGTCGAGGGTACATAGGAGGATTAGAGGAAGGGAGGGTAAGGGAGGGAGCAAGGCGGGAAGGGGGAAAAAAGTGGTTGAATAAGATGGATATCATTATTCTAAATGCATGACTGAAGACTTGAATGCTGCAAATACACTTTGTATACAAGCTGTTTTATGTAAAAAGATGATATATATGTATAGTATGAACTGTAATACATACTATTATAAATAAAAATTAAAAAAAAGAAAGAAAAAATGTATTTGCCTTTAGGCTCTCAACTTGGTGCTCATTAATTTTAATTTTAAATTGATTCTTCTGGATTTTCCAGGCATATAATCATAAAATCAGTACATGGGGGAAAATATTGCTCTTCAGTTACAAAACTGACACTTATCTCATTTCACATTTATTGCATTGTTCAAAATTTCAGGAGGTTATATATTTGTATGTTTATGTTTATTATATATTTATGGTTCTGTATGTGGGTACATACACAAACATATATATACCATATATTTTATGGGAATATATATATGTGTGTGTATATGTGTGAGTATACATATATATATATATATATATACATATGTATATACATAAATGTATACATATATGTACATATATATACATAAAATCTCTTCAAGGATGATATCTTTCAAACATATACTCCTAGAACCTAACACCTTGCTGGTTACAAAGACTATTGTGTACTAAATACAATGTTAATTTCAAAATCTTCAATTTCTCATTTCATCTTCATGATGGTATATCATTTCACAGCTGAGCAAACTGAGTGCTAGAGAGATTACGAAATTTGCCTGTGCTTGTGTAGCTAGAAAATGAAAGATCAGGGATCAGAACCCACCTCTGCCTTCAAACTACCCAAGAAGTATTTGTGGACTGACTAGGTGAGTGACTGGCTGGATTAACTAATGAATAAATGGCATGGGATGAGTAGGATAAACAGCATGAAGCAGAAGTGAATTTTGAAAAATACTGTGCACATTTCCCCTAAGAATGTAGGGATGAACACAGAGAGATAAGACAATGGCAGTTTGGGGATCGAGGAAATGGAATTTAAGGACACAAATCACATGGCCTTATTTTTCTTAGTAATGAAAAGAAATGGAGTTAGTGTAAGGAATAAACACGGCTGAAGAAGGATTGAGGGGTGAAGATGAGGGGGATGGCGTGCACAGCCACTAGGGGCCTGCTGTTGTGATAGAAGTGGAATGATAAAGTTCCTGAGCAGCTCTCATGCCTAGGTGAGGTCTCAGAACTTTGTTCAGCCCATGGAATGAGTTGGTAGTGCTTTGTCACTGACCTAGGAATCCCATGGAGAATGTGCTAAGCAAAGGCTAAAAGATGCTGAAGGAGCAGAATATCATAAAATGCAGAGTGCCTGTATTAAACACCCCTGCTTCTGACAGCTTTTGCTTGGTCTCATTTGAATCCCTGGGTATTCATTTACTTGTTTTTTAGAAAGAGATGGAAAAATCTGGCTAATGAACCTTATACTATTTTAAAACCCTATACTACTAAGTATTATATATATATGCTTATATATATTATAAGTACATATAATGTATATATCACATCTTTTCATTGATCATCATTTTCAAGGGAAAATCATAATGTCTCCTTGTAGTGAATATTTAGCTCAATTATTGCTTTTTGATAAGATATTCTTTATCTCGTCTGTCACTCATTACTTTTGGTTATTTAGATTATAGTTCAGTAACATGGAAAACTTTTGACAATTAAGTACTAGTATAAAATTTTACTAGTATCAATTTACATTTTATAGTAGTGATAGTCTAAAGTGCCTGTTATTTCAAAATCATTAGGATGAATATAAATCTGGCTTCTTAGTCAATCTTTTCATTCCCTCTCTTTCTGTTTTTCTGTCTCTTGTGATTTCAGTTTGCTTGTCTGGGAAACAACTGGCAGTGTAATAGCAACCTCAAATTAGGAATCATGAGGGCAAAATGAGTTGGGTTAATGGAGCGGGGCCCCTACAGACCACTGATACATCAGAAGGCACATGCCCAAAGATCCAGCATGTCAGCAAAAGGAATTAGAGGTCAGATGATACAGACACTGAGAATGTTTTTTTGTTTTTGTTTTTTTTTTTTTGATATTTTTTGAGAGAAGAGCATAATGTCTACTTTAAAAACTCTGGAAAGACGTTAATTAAATGACTTACATACTTATTCAATTTCTCACTCAGTGTATGCCTAGGAAAGACCATCAGCATGATGACAACCCAATGGTCAATGGGATAGACTGCGGTTGTGAAATCTACTCATTGACCCTTATTGCAGTAGATTGTCAATAAACAGAATAGCCAAAGGGTCCTATGCATGTGATGTGATATTATTTGCAGTCCTTGATTCAGAGAAAAACTTTTATTTTGTTTCTTTTGTTGGAATGTTGTACATACACACAGTTGTGATGCATGTATGCAGATTATATAAAACATCCATATTTTAACTATTTTTTTTCTTTACTAGAATGAGTTTTTATAAAACATTCACCAGTATTGCCAAAAAAGACATGTTGAAGATAAGATGCATGCATTAGAGGGATTTAAGTTGATACCTAAGCTACACAGGGAAAACAAAACAACAACAAAAAACCCAGCTGTTTTAGCAAGGGAGAATCAGACCTCATTTATGAATTAGTACAACATTTAAACCAAACCATTTTTGGTACTTTCTACTTGGTCAAACAAAATATTTTTGCTTTTCTTGACTTTTTCTTGTAAATTCTAATTCCTTCAGGCTGTTGTTAGTTAAGTAAAAAAGCAAACAGCTTTCTTTAAAAAAGATTTTAGTAAAGAATTAGCAGATATTTTAATGTCTGATAATGAAAAAGCTCAAGTATTTTATAATGATATATATAATTAAAATCATTTAAAAAGACTAATACTTATATAATGATACATTTAAAAATTTTAACGCATTAAGAATTGGGAACTAATTTGATATGTATATCACATATTCTGTAGGAATTACATTTAAATTTGTTTTTCACAAAATATTATGGCTATACTTTAATAAAATATGGACATCTTGCTGTTTTCAAATTATGCTCAGAAATCATGAATTTTTTGTTTTCCTTTGAGGCTATGTTACTGCCACTTAGAAATATTATAAATTAACAATTATTTGGAAGCAATAACTTAAGAAAAAGTATTATTATACAGTTATAATTAGTTAAGGTAAAAATGTATTACTTTTTCTTTTGAATACTATTAAGTGAACTTGAAATTTTAATGTTAAATGCTAAATTTTGTAACATTTGTACATCAAAATTACATTTGTTTTACACTCATGACCTTCCACATCTTTGAAACTATGCTGTAATGTTTTAGTAACTAACAATTTTGTTACTCTGCAATGAGACAAAAACACCTCCTTTAATCACTTTCAAGATAATATGATCTTTTTGCCTCTTTGGATCATTACACAGCAAGAGAATAAAAGGGGAGACAGGGTTTCTTTGACCTTGAGTTTGAAAATAAATAGGGCAACAACTAATAAAAAAGAAAATGTTGCTGGTTCAAAATGTATCCCACAAATTATACTATGATATGCTTGTGTACTTTAGCATTTGCATATGATGTGTTCTCTGGTTGGGCTTTGCAGCCTGTTTTTACTTTTGGCTTCATATTCCACAGAACTTCTGAAAACTCGGTAGGGACAGTGCTAATTAATTTATAATGTTTTTCTCTCTCTCTCTCTTTCTCTTTCTCTCTCTCTCTCTCTCTCTGTATGAACAAGGTACCTCAGTAATTAAGTGAAATATTTATGATGAATATAAAACAATGCAAATTTATTTGTTTGCCTGAAAGCTAACTTGTTATTTATTTAGATGGATCTTTTGAAAGATTCTATAAACTGAATCTTAGTATGAAGAGGCATGATATTTAGAACAAAAATAGGCACCACACTATGGATTGCTCTGTTAGAACGTATTATGCTATATAATACATCAGGCAAAGGGTAGTTGTTAAAATTTTGACCAAATTGATGAAGAAGTTTTTGTTTTCCCTTGAGGAAGAAAATAAACTATAGTGAGAGAGATCAATAATACATTGTGAACAGAAAGTGTATGATTCAAATATACTCTGTAGTACTCAGTCCAGCCCCCAATTTAAAAGCCTGTGTGTGTGTGTGGTGATAAAATATAGGAATCTCATAGTCCTTGTGCTGTTTTATAATAAATTTTGTAACCATTTTTTAATACAACCTATACTTAATCTGGATTTATCTAGGTCTATATTAAATGAAAAGACTGCTTTAATTTTAATGCCACCTACTACACTACACTTTTTCCCCTAGAGAAGAGTAATATGCTTTATAGTGTTGCCTATGAAAATATCTCCATATTCACAGGTAGGGAATTGAAACATTCATTTTCCTTGGGGGGGGGGGGAAGGCCACATTATTCTCATCTTTCAAGTAATAATATCTTCAAATGAATACTTGCAAACTTTATGAATTTGGTTAATGCCACTCTCCTGGTCTTTTTCATAATAATGATCATCATGGTTATGACAGAAATATTACCAAAACCAACAAACAAGGAAAAAAACAAAACCATTAAAGCACACAAAATATTTTGATGTAAAACTGAAGGAAGAAAAGTTGTTCCAGGGGGGATATAGCTCAGCTGGTAGAGTACTTGCCTCACATGCACAAGGCCCTGGGTTTAATCCCCAGTACCCCCCCCCACACAAAATAAAATAAAATAAAAAATAAAAAGATGCTCCGGCTAATGGCTTATCTGTTTTCAAAGAAAAATGTTCTGATTTGGCTATATGGGATATTTTTCTAGTTACTTAGACTATATTATTTGTTGTAATGAAATAGTTTTACAGTTACTCATTTTAAACTAAGTAATACCTGATATTAGAGGCTATATATTGAAAGAATACATAGTATTAGAGATTATATGTTCACAAATAATAACTACAGCTAATATTTTTCATCTTTATTTGAGTCAGACACAAATCCCCACTACAGTCTTATGGGGGGAGGATAAGTACTTTTATTTTGCCAGTGGGGGGACTGAGGCAAAGAACAGGGAAGAACAATTACCAAGTTCAAAGCATTTGTGAATGAAGAACCAGATCAGAACCTCAGTGATCAGACTCTACAGCTTTATTATTTGTCATAAGACGAAGTTAAAAAGATACATTTGTTTAATGTCTATATCAAAAGAAAATAAAGGAATAAATGTTAGTCTAGGCCTGCACTGTCCAGTAATGGACCTGGCCACATGAGATTAAGATTAAATTTGAATAAATTAAAATGAAATAAAATTTAAAATTTATTTCTCCAGTCACACTTGTCATATTTCAAGTTCTAGCAACATATGGCTAATGGCTACTCTTTTAGATAATACAGCTATAGAACATTTCCATCAGTGTAGAAAGTTCTACTTGATAGAATTAACCTACAAACTTGTTGTTAACTTAAAAGTTAAGTTTTTTTTGGGGGGTGAGATGTAAAAAATTTCACCCTGCATATCAGTAAAATTGATTATTGAGCCATTTATCACACATCTGTTGAGGCTTGTTAAATAATGATATTATCTAATTATTAATTCATTCTATTAAAATTATTTTTAAAAGTCATTGTTAGAAATCTGTTCAAACAAGAAGAATATCAAGATAGTGCTAGTGCTAGTCTCTCATCCTGTTGGTGATTAAATTCTGGTATGCAATATGAAGGTGTCTATGGAAGCCAGTTTTCAGTATGGCCCCTGGTTATTCCTTACCTTAGTTTCATCCTTGTGCATGTTTTCCTCTCAATCTATACCACTATTGGTCTGACAAACAGCATCTGACTTTCTAAAAAATTTATTTATTTACTCTAATTTGTTATACATGCATTTCAATTCATAATACACATATAGAACACAATTTTTCATGTCTCTGGTTGTTCATAAAGTAAAGTCACACCATTAGTGTCTTCATACAAGTACTTAGGATAATGATGTCCATCTCATTCTACCATTTTTCCTACCCCCATACCTCCTCCCTTCCACTCCCTCCCCTTTGCCCTATCTAAAGTTCCTTCATTCCTCCCATGCTCCCCAGCATCTGACTTTTGAGATATACTTATGAAAATAGATTGGAGTTTCTGTATTGGTTTCTCTTATGCTCTTTTCTCTATTGAGTGACTCAGTGTGGGGGAATTAATTTTCTATGTCATGAGCAGCCCTGCAAAGAAGCCCACAGAACAAATAACTGAGGCCTCCAACCGAAAGCCAGAAAGATACTGATATCCATCAGTATCCTAAATGCTTGATTGAAGACATGAATAGTATGAATATACTTTGTATTCAACAGTGTTATGTTAAAAGGTGCTTTATATATGTAATATGAAATGTAATGCATGCTATTGTTATATATACAACAACATCGAATTAAAAAAATAAAAAAGCCAGAAAGAAACTCGGGCCTCCACCAGCCACTGTGTGTAAACTTGGTAGCAGGTACTCCTGCTGTCAAATATCTTCAAATGATTGTAGCCTTGCTAATAGTCCTCTTGAGAGACAGAGTCAGAACCACTAGTTCAGTTGTTCCCACAATTCAGATCCTCAGAAATTCTGAGATAATTTTTGTGGTTTTAAGTGTCTGAGTTATGGGGTAGTTTTTTAAATATAGCAATAGATATCTAATACAATGTATGAACAGAAGTTATAATTTAATGAAATTGGTATTTGTTAAATGCATTGTTGGTAAGTTAGTGAAAGATATAATTATGGGAAAAATAGCCCCTGTCATCAAGACACTCACCAATAACTATACTACAATTATAACAATGTGAATAAGGTAAATGAAGGGAAAAGTTCTTTCAGTATTTAAAATGACTGTGTTGGGAGAATTACATCTAGATTAATGAATTGCAGAAACTATACAATATCTTGCTATATTCAGAACCAAGAGAGAATGAAGACAAGAACAAAGAGTTAAGGTTGAAGATCTTGTAGGAAATGAAAAGGAATTTTGACTCCTTTTTAAGGTGATGAAAACTGTTTAAGTAAAACAATAAATGTTCAATTGCACTAAAAAAGGAATAAAAAATCAACAAGAATTGAAGCCTGCAGCTTGAAGATCAATGTCAATAATGAATCCTGTTGTTGATGATCCCCCATGCAATTTCTTATGTTGCCCTTTGTTGAAATTCCCCTCCTGGAGGACATTGTCCTTATTCTCTGTTTCTTCTGAAGTGACACACAAGATAATCCAGGGACCACAGCCTTGTCTGAGTTCAAAGCCAGTGTTTGTAACCACTGGACTTCACCCCCGTATCACTAGCTGCCACTGCTTGACTTGAATTTGGGTGAAACTGACCTATTCTGAGTCTACTCACCAACCTATCAGCTATGCACACTGAGGGGTGAAAGTTTGAGATTAAAATGAGGTTACAATGTGGTTCTGTAGCCACTGCTCATTTGTCTTCTACTTTCCTCTCATGAGATCTTGCATTACAAAACTCATTTAACTTGACATTAACTCTTAGTTATAAAACTGACATTGTGCATCTAAAGAGCTGTCCCACTTAGATGAGGCACTGAGCTAGCTTTGTTACATGGAGAGAAAAAAAAAAAAAAAAAAAAAAAAAAAAAAAAAAAAAAAAAAAAAACCTCACAAAATGAATTTTCTTAAGATTATAGTTCATTTATGAGACATTTTTACAATTTTTACAGAGAGAATTCTGGAAAGGTTTAGTTAGTAAGAAAAAAATGGTGTTTTATTTTTATTTATTTATTTATTTTTGTGGGGGCGCAGGGAGTGGTCCTGGCAGGCATAGGGTAATGAACTAAAATACCTCATCTATTCCCTACCCTGAATTTGGTGATGAGGTAGAAGTCTTTGCTTTTGTCAATTTTTTTTTTCTTGTTGTAGCTTTCAAATCAGATATAACTAAAAAGAAATTTGAGCATCCTGCTACAAAGTTGAGAATAGGTTCACAATTCAGCAGAGTCTTTGAGCAGGAACTAGGTATCAAGGTCTCATTCAAGTGCTTGTGAGGGAGGGCTATGAACATGAATAAAACAGGGTTCTTGCTCTGGCTAAACTTGAAGCCTGTGGGGGGAGCAGTTCTTCCCCTGAATCTTAAGTAACAATCCAGGGTGCATACATGTAGCTCAAATAAAATCTATTTTTTAACTTCAGTTCTTACCATATGCTAAAATTTTCAAGAGAAGGACACAGTGTGGGGGTGTGGCTAAAATAATTAGAAACAGGACTTAATTCTTATAAGAACTCTCACCAGAGAAGAAGGGATTGCTAACATAGAATGCCACAGAATATTCCTTTCCTTTTTTCCCCTTTATGGACCAAGATTTTCTTGCCAGCACCCCACAGGTTTAGACTTAGTAAGCAGGTAGAAAGATGACTGAGGATTTGGGGATGGCAGTTTTATATGTGCAATGTTCCAAAAAAGCTTTTATTCACTTGCTTTCTGCTTTCTGCGTTCGGATATGGATGTTCATCAGTTTTCAATTAGTCAATGTGGAAACCTCTGCCAAGTGGGCCAAAGTTCACCGTGTGCTCTGACGTGGTGTTCCTAGGCAGACTAGATCCTGCCCACCATGGGCAAAGGTACCCTGTTTCTCAGGAACCAGAGCCACAAAACAGCAGTGTGCATTCTGGGAAAGGTTGCAGCCTGCTCTGCATTCAGAAAATGAAGTTTTGCACTTGGGGGGAAAAGATGCTAAGAAAACAAAACAGAATGAAATGGAAGCAAAATGTTGGCAAAACTCAAATTGCATTGAATTTATACTTATTGGATTTTTGAAGTAAGCTGACAAGAAAAATTACCTTCATTGCATTTCACTGAAGGGCTTTTCTATAGAAGAAACATACTCACAGTGAAGAGGTAATTCAAAGAAGTTTCAACATGTTAATATAATAATTAAGCAGTAAGGCACAATAGGCAGCCCATTTCTGAGGAGCTCAACCTGCCTCAGGTGGGGTATAAGATACAAGGCTGAAAGCTAAATTACTTTAACCACCTGAGATTGGCTATAATCACCTTAAAATATGATTTGAGGTGAGTATTGCCCTCATTGGAATGTATGTATTTCTCATGCAAACAAGGAAGAATACTGAATTCTCTGTATTTTGTGGGCAGTCTTTAGGAGCTGAATTATTGGAATCAGCCTGAAAACTTGGAAACTTAAATGCTTCTAATTGGAGTCTACGTTTTCCCATATTCTTGGTGGTCTTTTTCCTTTTCTGAGTGTTTCATCGTCTCATCCTTTTATTTAAATTTCCTCTGGCCAAATTATTTCTATTTGGAAAACTTGTGCACTACATTTGGTTTATTATTTACGTGTGTGTATTTAAAGTGGTTTTGTTGAAGTAGTTCATCAGCCTGTTACCTGGGTAGTTTCATTTACCACAATGCAGAGAAGAGCAATATTTTCTCAATGTCACTGTGCACAAGTTGTCTGGGATCTTGTTAATATGCAGACTCAGATTCAGGAGGTCCAGGGTGAAGCCTGGGGTTCTGCATTTCTGATAAGTTCCTAGGAGATGACAATATAAATGACAAAGTTTGTTAGGTGTTTTAAGTATCAAGGAGCTAGGTAATGATAAGGACTATAAAGACTATAGGATAGAGGTTGGTTCACAGTGGGGTTGGGTCAGGAAACATAGGAAGATTAGAGGAACACTAGAAAGGTTAAAGGGGAGGGAGGGTAAAGGAGGAAGTAAGGGGGTGTAAAGGGGGAAAAAAGATAGTGGCAGAATAAGATGATATCATTATTCTCAATTCATGATTGAAGACATGAATGGTACAAATATGCTTTGCATATAAACAGTGTTATGTAGGGGGTGCTCTATGTGTATTATGAGTTGTAGTGCATGCTACTGTTATATGTGCAGCAACTTTGAATAAGAAAAAGTAAAAAAAAAAAAAAAGCAGGGGAAAAACTGCATATGAACTAGGAAAAAAAAAAAAGACTATAGGATAGGAATAGAGGAGAGGTGAAAAATATAATGTTTTCAAGCAGTTGGCTTTGTGTCCTGGTTGATAATCAATCTGACAAGGAAGAAATGACAGAACATGAACCATGAACTTTCTGCGGAATTATAGATAAGCAAATGAGTCCTATTTCGGGTCTGGGTGATATTGTTGAAGACAAGAGAATTCCCTTTTGATACAAAGTCATAAGAAAGTTTCAAGTCAGTGGCATATTATTGTTTAGGAGCTGTGTTATCAGTTAAAATTTAGACCAGGTAAATATTGACTGGAAACAGATGGAGTAAAGGGGAAGATTCTGGTCTTAACTGAATGGGCAGAATGGCTATTTGCATGGTTGGTGTCTGCAGATACTCAACGCTTTCCTCTTGTGTTTTAGTGTTCCATTATGCTTCTGGATCACTTTGGACCCTACAAGTAATGTGAATGTCAATTCTATAAATCCACAGTAAATAGAACTGGTGAGAAAAAGATTTTTCTGAATTCTCTGTAAATAGAAACAAATGATGTTTTCATTTGCCTGTGTATTTTGTCTTTTTTTTCCTCCAAACAAAAAAATGTCTGGGTGTGGGAGTGCACATAAGAGCCCTGGGCATTCAGTGTGAAACAAGCTGGATTTCCAGCTTCTGTTTGCTGTCATATTTAACTCTGAACGTCATGTAGCACCAATGATGGAACGGTGGGCTGGTCAACATGAAGTCCTAAGGAGAAACAATTTTTTGTTCCCCCTGGGATGCTTTTAAAATTTATTTATTTATTTATTTTTTATACTAAGTTGTTATAAATGACAGCAGAATGCATTACATTTCATATTACAGAGCACATTTTTATGTATCTCTGGTTGTATACAAAGTGTATTCACATTGACTTCTATTTTCAGGTTGAAGCTAATCTCAGTTGTATTTCCTTCAAATAGCAACCACTGTCTGGGAAACTGAAGAGAAGTATGCTCTCCCACACTTGCTAACTGCCTCTTAGAAAGGTCTCTTAGTGCTGGTATCTGATCTCCATCCACTTTGCATTAGCTTGGTTAGGTTCCTCATGGTCCCTCATCTGGGATGATGTCCTTGTAAATGATGTAGAACTCCAGGAAGTGTTGTTCCCACTGGAATACATGACAGTGTCACTCCTGTGGAGTTGTGCAGCGCACAGCCTGAATAGCACCATGTGTACAGCATAACTGTATGACACGAGGGCACTCTCCGTAAGGATCGTCTTAGCCCCTTCATGATGACTCCTGTACAACTTCCACAAAGTTGTTATTACAAAACTAAAAAAAAAAAAAAAAAAAAAAAAAAAAAAAGGCTTACTTAGTGCCTCAATTTGCTCAGGCCAAATGTCTTAATAACACAGGCAATTCTAGTCCAAACTACCTCGGCAGCTTTATCTTCTGTTTACCCTACCCAAGTATTGCTTGTCTCACCTGGCCCATGTCTGCTTATACACATCTTCTTCTGTCTGGAATTTTACTCCTCTCTCTCTTCCTCTACAAGACTTCTCTCATGTTTTTGGAAGAAATCAATTGCCAACTTTTATTTTCTTGGTCCTTTCATATACTATCTGTCATCTACCTATCTTTCTGACCTTCTGTCTGGCTGTCTCTCTTTCTCCTCTCCCCCTGCCTCTAACTACTCATTTATCTATCTATGTAATTACACTGTAACTTTATTTGTGGCTACTTGACCTATAAAATGGATCTATCTTTGGTTTTTAGTTTTATAGCTCCAGAAAACAATTTGGCTTGGACATCTTACCTCCCAAGATAATTTGACTTGGACACCTTACCTCTTGTAGTCAGGCCAGTTATGATGGGGTCCCTTCTCTTACCAGAGGATGCTGTAGAGGATGTCCTTTCTTATAGCATACCAGATTGATGAGTACAACTATGTCAGAGAAAAGACCAGGAATAGAATATAGGATGGCTATGGTCCATTATCTCTGTCTTTCTCCAAATCTTTCAAGACCTCCAGTGTCATGTGACCTGGCACATACAAGATAATCATTATTATTGTTTTGACAATAACTAATGTTAATATTTACTGAAGATAAGTTCTTAATAACAGTTTATTGAGTTTTTCTATATAATCTTCTTTAATCTTCATCCGCTCCTAGAGGCAGAGGAACCATGAAACTAATGAAGTTTAAATATCAGGGCTATTCATTTAAAAGGGCTCTTTCTAATGCCCTGCTTTTAAATTCCTCATTTAAAACTGCATAATTCTTTTAGTTCTAAATAAATAATCTCTTTCATACCTAATTTCATATTAATAACTTTTTTCTTTGAGAAAGTATTCAGAATTGTTCAACCCTCAGGCCCCACAAAACTAGATCTGCTTTGCCTGGTGCTATGAGATAGGTACTGTTAAACATCCCCATAATAGCAAAAGTGCATCCAGAAAATTTAATCACAAACATGTAGGGTTGAATTATTGAAAACTTAATGAAAAACGGTAACTTTCAGTTGGTCTGTTTTATCTGAAAAGCATAAATCTAAAAATATGTATACTATGAGACAGTGAAAATGTACTGACCTGGGAGGGTCCCAGGTGATACAAGCACTGATTTATGACGCATGAATCTTGTTCAGCCCACTTTCATTTGAGAAATGGGACTGGGTGAAGATTGGCAGCTAACCTTCAGTAGTGTGATCAAATGTCAATATTTGTTTCACTAGGTTTTATTCAGTGTGTGTGTTTATTTTATATATGAGAACCAAGGATCAGAGAAGTTCTCTAATTTGTCAAAATGACATAGCTAGTAAGCAATAAGACTTGGATTCCAAACTGGAATATGTGTTTGTTGTCCAAACTGTCTCTATATGTGTTTGTTGATTGATTTTTAATGTCTAGAATACAAGTGAACAGGAAACATAATTACCGACTTCATTCCAATCCCTTTTGCTGCTCCCTCTGGAATTCCCTTATCCCAGGGCTGCCCTCATGGCGTCGGGGATGCCTAAAGCCTATAGACATGATGAAAAAGTTGAAACCTCCTGGCTTTTTTCCCTTACCTCCATCATCTTGCTCCAGACTGCCAAACTTTAAAACTGAACTTGCTCATTTATTTGATTTCTGGGGGTCAAATTTCTGAAAGTTCTTGCAAAATAAGACTGACTTTTTTTACCCACCCATCTTTTCTCTGGCTGCCTTCATTCTGAGTCTTGCTACGCTTTTTTGTTTCCTGTGTAGTTTGAGGTATTCTGTCTGCCTTGCCCCTTTATGAGTCCCTTTCCTACTCTGACTTTGCTAGGCAGGCTCTGTCCACATTGAGTTTCTTTAACTTGGGCTCCAGAAACTGGCCACAGAAACCCTTCTTGCCAAAATGAATGCCTGTGTCCAGCATTTTTTTTTTTTTTTTTTTGATATTTTATTTTTTAGTTGTAGTTAGACACAATACATTTATTTTATTTATTTATTATTATGTGGTGCTGAGGATTGAACCCAGGGTCTCATGTATGCAAGGCAAGCGCTCTACCACTGAGCCTCTTAAGCCATCCCAACTAGGCAAGATACAGCAAAATTCATCTTTGGCAAGACCCAAGACCTATATGCCAAATTAAGCACATACAAAAATGTAGATATTATAAGGGTATCACTTGGGCATCCTCTTTATAGATGGTCTATTTCTTCTTTAGTATAAATTAAATAGGTAACAATGAAAAATAATTCCAAACCAATATTGTCTTGAAAAATCTAATATGTATATGAGTACAGAAGAATTCTTTCAAATAAACATTAAGTGGCCAAAGTTGAAAAGTTTAATATTTTGATGAATACATTCCTAAAATGTGTTATAACCTTTCTATCTTCTTTGATGGGATACATCGCACAAACTCTTAACAATTTCTTTTTTTTAATTTTATTGATTCTTTTTAAGTGTTTAACAATTTCTTGATAACTCAGGATCACCACAGTGAAAATTAATTATTTCATTTGGCATAAACTTAGGGATATTCTCACTGTAGGGCTCTATGTTAATGCAGAATAAAATATTTGCTGTTAATATTTATTGTAGTGTTGTTCACTACTATTACTATCCAATTACTATTTAGCATAGTAATTGAATTCCCTTTACCAAATGACCTCAGAATGCTATGCAACCAGTTGTTCTAATGGCTCTGTCTCAATTCTCATTCCTTTTTTTCTCATTGAGAGTTGTCAACTCTTGCATCTTGCTTTCTTTCAAGTAAGCCCACCCTTAACAAAGTTATTTTTCTTCCTCTAGAACAGCAGTTCTCAACAGCAGCAAATTTAAACCCCATGGAACACTAAGATATATGAAGGTGCTTTTAATTGTCACAATTTGGGTTGAAAGTGCTACTGTCATAGTGGGTAGAGGTCATGGATGCTGCCAAGCCTCTTACAATGTACAGACAGACCTTCACAACACAAATACTTGAGTTGAACTGTCAGTAGTGTCCATTTTGAGTAATACTGTTCTAAAATTCTGGAAAAGTGAATAGGTGCTAGGGGAAGATCCAAGAGGTTTGTTTAATGCTAGTAAAACCAAGTGTATAATGCTCCGTGGTCACTGGTAAGGTAAGGGGCCAGTATCATTGACTTTGTAAGCACAAAAATGTTCTCATGGATTGAGGTATTTTGACCTTCAGGTGAGGGACTTCTTGCAATTTGTCCTTAATTTAACGGACTCAACACTTGGTGTGCACATGCAGATGATTCTCCTTTTAATTGTTTTACTCTTCTGTAGGTATTTGACTCAAATGTATTGCTATATTAAAAACTGTCATTCTGATACAAACACTGTGTATATAGTAAGTTTCTAAAGGATTTTCAAATCTCTGTTTAAGACCATTTTAATGCTAACGGCAACTTAGTTGTTCAAGTCATAGGACAGTTTTTGTTTTTTTCCTGTTGCATTTGATAATTTTTTGAAAATTGGCAGACAAACAAGTGACTCCTCCCTACTTTTTAAAATATAAATTATTGGGGGATGTGATTTTTGACAAACAAAATTGTAAATAGCTTTTTTTTTTTCTGAGGAAGATTTTATTCAAAGTCAATTGGTTGACTGTAATCTCCTTCTTCACCCCTTCTCATTGGTTTTATAGTAGAGGGCACTGACCTTGAAAGAATTTTTTTAAATTGTTTCTTCTTCATTATACAAAACATTAGGATTCATTTCTACATAATTATAAAAGCAGAATATAATTTGCTCTAATTCAGTCCCCAGTATTTTCCCCTACCCCACTGCCCATCTGTTCCCTTCCCTCTCCTCTACTGGCCCTGAAAGGAATCTTCATGGTATAAGGTTTGTGCCTGCCTGAACTCTATAAAGTGTCCATGTTCTGTCCTGTTCACCTAATGGTGCTTCATTTTGGAGATCATCTCCTTTGATTATAAAATAAAGAGAAGTCATATTTTCTGAACTTCAGTATAAATGATTGAATTTTTTTTCTGCTTTACTTGATTATGAAGTATATTTGATTTAAATCACATAGAGAAATTGTTTTTAATGATACATAGCATACATCTTACTGTATATCTTGATATGTAGTGTTGCATAAAATAAGGAAATATTTTTTATTTTTTAACAATGCATATTTGGCTAATTTGACCTCATTCCCATGCATTTTACCAATTATGTACATTTATTTAGTGCATAAAAAGTATAACAATTAATATCAAAGTGTAAATGAGTATGCATGTTCTACCACTGTTTTATTCAAATGTGATGTGTCAAAATAAATTTGATATGAAATTCAGAGTGATAGATGAAGAGTGATAGATCTAAGGTATGTATGGCACAGCGTGGAATTCTGTCAATCTGCAAATGGCATTTCAAAAGAAAAAGTATAGTATGAATTTAAGTTACAGGAGTGTCTTTCTGATCTTGATAAGATTTTGTAGATGGGGTGATGAACATCTTCAGAGGGAAAAGTTGATTAATAAACCTAACTTTTGTGCATATAGTCAAATCATTTTTCTTGTTTATGTGAAAATTAAATACATCCTGAAAGTAAAAACAATTCAGTATAGAAAACTTCCAGTAATGTTTTAGTACTTTAGCTAGTTTTTCAAATTTAATATTTCACAATTATGTTTTCTAGCTTTTACTTTCCTTTGTAAAGTTACTATTTAACTTGCTTATGTTTACGAGTTTTAAAGGCTGTCTCAGTATTTTTTACATATTGCTTATTATCACTTTTAAATAAAAAGTATTCTTTATGTGCCTATTATTGTGACATTTGTAATTTTAAAATAAGAAAGAAAAATGTTTTTATGTTTCCTGAGGTTTCAGGAATCACAGTTTCATACAATAATTTAATTGTTGAGCTCTCTAAGAATTAAACAAAATTAGGTAAAGGGTAGAAGATTTTTCACTATGGTCTATCCTGCACTTAATATAGCAAATTACAATTGCCTACCAATAGATTATTCTTAATTTAGAAATCATAATGTTTTTAGTTCAAAACTATCATTTTTGTTCACTAAAAGTATTTTTAAAGATGACCATGGAGGAAAATGATGAAAGAAGGTGGAAATAATTACTGATCCATTTATTTATTTTTAGAGGAAAAAAAATGCACATTGTCCCAGTCTAAGCTTTGTCTTAGAAAACATCAGTTGTTATATCTGCAGAAATAGTTGTCATATTACAGTGTTAATGTAAATATAAATTTTTCCTATAGTTGGGGGGACAGATTATTTTGAATAATTTTTACCATTCTTCATCTTTATATAATTTTTTTAAAAAAGTCATATATGAAGCAATCATTTCTGGAACAAAGGTCTAACAGACTGAGTTAAAGCTTATTTTGTGAATTAAATCTGTGTCAACAATCAAAGGGCTGATTTTTTTATATTTTATTTATTTTTTATTTATAATATTAGTATGTATTACAATTTATAATGCACATATATAGCATCTTTTTTACATACAACTGTTTCTATACAAAGTATATTCGTACCAGTCAGGTCTTCAATCATGCATTTAGGATAATGATGTCCATCTCATTCAACCACCTTTTCTTTTTTTTTCTTCCCCCCTCCCTTCCCCCTTGCTCCCTCCCATCCCCTTCCTTCCCCTTGACCATTCTAGTGTTCATCTAATCCTCCTATGTACCCCCATCCAACAACACTGTGAACTAGCCTCCTTATATCAGAGAAAACATTTGGTATTTGGATTTTTGAGATTGACTAATTTCACTTAGCATTATATTCTCCAACTTCATCCATTTACCTGCAAATGCCATTATTTTATTCTCTTTTATTGCTGAGTAAAATTCCATTTTGTATATACTCATACATTGCTGGTGGGACTGCAAAAATGGTGCAACCATTATGGAAAGCAGTATGGAGATTTCTTGGAAAACTGGGAATGGAACCACCCTATGACCCAGCCATCCTACTCCTGGGTCTATTCCCAAAGGACTTAAAAACAGCATATTACAGTGACACAGCCACTTCAATGTTTATAGCAGCACAATTCACAATAGGTAGGTTGTGGAACCAACCTAGATGTCCCTCAGTAGATGAGTGGATAAAGGGCTGATATTTTAATGTGAGAGTCAAATCCTTTAGTAATCATTTAGTTATTATGTTCCAGTTCATTCCTACATGTCTCTTTAAATGCAATTTCTAAAAATTTTTTACAGAGAAACAACTTCAAGTTGTTCTTACAAATTCTCCACTATTCCCAAGAAAGGTATACCTAAGTTTAACATAGCTGAGAGTATTGATATGAAATCAAAATGTATTTTCAGTGACTGAGCCCCTTCCTCTATTCATTCAAGCCGTTTAGAGCTTTCCCATTTTCTTAATACATTTAGATTTCATATCAGATACATATCAGGAAAAGCCAATCTCTTTTAATTGTGCCCCTCAGTGGTTCATGACACAGATTCTCTGGCAAGTTCTGAGCTTATATTTTCATGCTGGACTTACTAAAAGTTTAAGATTCAGCCTAAAGTGTACAAATTTAGATGCCCCTATTCACTAGAACTGTAAAGTGAGTGCATTGAACATCCAGAAAAATCTGCTCTGAGCTTTCCTAAGACGATGCTGAAATGTTGCATTACAAATTCCAAAATGAATTAATGAAGAACAACACTGGAGATGAAATGTATATGTGTGTGTATCACAGCTAACATGGCAACTGGAATACAAAGCCTTTTTTTTTTCTCACATTTTGCCAGCCATAGCATAAGCTTCCCACAGAGGATGGGGATTAACAGCCTGTCTCCTTTGGGGTGGGGGGAGTAGGAGTCGAATAAAATGTAGAATCTGCAAATGGAGCTCTGAAATGATGTAGTTAATGTTACATATGTAGTCTATTATGGTAACTGGGAACATGTGTGTCATAATGCTGGGCAAACCGATTCTAAAAATGGGAGAGAGTAGAACAAAAACTGCCCCCCATATTCTGCTGGTGTTGCATGATCCAAGGACATGCTGTTGGGGGGAAGATTTGATAAAGAACCATTTTCTTCATGTCTACCAACTTCATCCCTATCCTTCCTATCCCTTCGCATTATTCTCCTCTTATTCTTTACATAAAAGTTCATTTTTCAATTTGAATTACTAATTTTTCCTAGCATGCAATGATAGGGTCTTTCAGACTTTACTAGACTTTTCTGAATCCACAGATATCTTTAAATATCATAAACTTGAAATATTTCACAAGGAAAAAATAATGAAATGTTCTGACACAGGACTTGAAAGAATACAGGAGACTGGAAGACTTCAAGGCTGTTGGACCCAAACGGATACTAACCATGCATTTGGTACCTGAATCACTAACATCATGGGTTAAAACCTCTGGTACTATTTGTGTTCAGGTGTTTGTAGGCCTATCTGTAATGAATCATTTGAAAGGGAAATGGGAATTAGCACAAAAGTGGAAATGACAGCTCAATCGCAGTCTGAGAAATCATTGGGAGCAGAATAGGAAATGAGTAATAAGAATTAGGGCATAGAAAGGAATCAGACTGAGTATCAAGAGAAAGAAGGATGCAAAATGCTAAAATTGGAGAATAAATGATAGATTGCACAGTCTGGGTACAAATGCACTAATGTAATGAACTTAATTTGAAACTTGTTCAAATTTATTCACTCATGGGGTCTTATATTAATTTTTCTTTTCCTTTCATTGATGTGATGATTTTTGTTTGATTAGCCTTTTAAAGTCTTCAGTTTATTATTCAGTTTAAAATGTGAACATTTCAGTCCAGTATTTCTATTAAAAGTTTGTTATTTGACTCCTTATTGGTGCTATAATAAATGCCTGTGTTTTCACCTCAGCTGTGGTCACCCCAATCCTATTCATTTCCAGGGGATTCCAGACACAGGCTCATCAGCAGGGATGTTTTTAAATTGAGAGGATTGGGCTCTAAGAGAAAACAGTATATAGAAGAAAACAAGGTTCAGGTGAGTCCATGATAATTTTGGATTGGTCACCTTGCCAAATAATCCTCTTAGAAAGGGAAAATAGGTAAATTACCATCCTCCTCCTCCCCCATTACAACACTACCCCAATAGCTTTAACAGACATGGAAATTTATAGGATAAATGCCAGGTAGAACTTGCCAAGGGGGAAAATATAAATCCAACTGGTTACTGTGCCTTGCCAATCATTTCTTTAAAATGTTTTAGTATTCTTTATCTCTGTCATCCTTGTAAGCTAAATACAGTCCTCCTCAATTTCTTCCTTGCCATTTCTCTGTCTGCTACTATGGTCCCTGTTTTTCCCTTCTTTAGCCTCTTCTCATTTTAATTCATTTTATGAATACTTTTCAAGTTTATATTCCCATGACATTTATCCTACTATCTACAACATCATGCCTCTTCTCAAAAATTTCAGAAAATTTATCATATGAACCCAATGTCTTTAACATGATACCCAATGCCCTCCCATAATTTGGTTCATCTTTATTTATACACTTAATTTCTAATGATTGTATTTAGTCTTCTTATTCTAGTTAAATGGCCCCATAATTGTCCAAACTCAATTCACATTCTCTCACTCTCCTGTCTTTGCTTTTACCACTCCTTGGTCTTTCCTACTGTAACATGTTTCCATGGGGTTATATTGTTCCAATCCTCTATATTCCATGAAGTTTTCCTTGGTCCTTTAAGTTAAAGGACCAAGATAGGCCTACAAGTTACCCTGAAAATTTTAAATTTGTGCAAATTTTTTGGCACATCAATTACTATCTTCTAGTGTAGTTCTCATATAGAGCAATAGCTAAACCTATGCAGCTCTATCTGCATTTGTATTTGCATCTATATCTAATGTGTCTTTCTAAGCTCCATTATTCAATGTATGATCTGTAAGAGCATGCTCTGGGTTAGATTCACCTTTATATTTCTTTTATTTATTTATTTATTTATTTTTATTCTAAGTTGTTATAAATGACAGCAGAATGCATTACATTTCATATTACACATATAGAGCACATTTTTACAAATCTCTGGTTGTATGCAAAGTATATTCACACCATTCATGACTTCATACATGCACTTAGGGTAATGATATCCATCTCATTCTACCATCTTTTTTTTTCTTTCTTCACCACCTTTATATTTCTATAGCTTCTAGCATATTATTTAAATCTGTTGAGTGGATTGAAACATATGCTTAGAATTTAACATTTATGTATCTTAAGTGCATTTGTAGCAGCTTCCCTGTGGCTTTGAGCTGCTCATTCTTGTTTTGGTAAACACTGTCACTTGCCCATAGCTTTTGGTCATCTACACTTCCATTTCAAAGGCCATATCTGATAAGTCACTTGGGAGTTCTGTGTTCTAACAGTTCCCAAGATTGAGTCAGCTTAGTTATATCTTAATAATCTACAGGAAAGTTTATTTTTTTCATTGAAAATAAATGACTAAGAAGAGTTTTGAAGATTTCCTAACTGTATTTAGTGACTTAGGATTGTGGATTCTTATATAAAGTATGTCATTAGTTAAAAGAGGTAAAATTAATTTGTTATTCCAAGTTGTACTCAACAGTACATTTTAGTATCATAAAAACATCTGTTGATTTTGAACTCACGTGTACCCCCCCAAAAAAAAGTGGATAAAGAAAGTAATCATATTATGTGATCATATAAGACATTTATATGTAATAGGTCCTCAAAACACATTTGTGGACTGAAGAATTTTGTTTTGAGTTAGATGGCTCAAAATCTTAGTCCTGTTCTCTTAAAAATATATTTGAGTCTATACTTGCCAAAGAGGATGTTTGAAAAAAATGTTTTTTAAAAAATTGAGCAATGGGGCTGGGGTTGTGGCTCAGTGGTACAGCACTTGCCTAGCATGTGTGAAGCCCTGAGTTAGATTCTCAGCACCACATATAAATAAATAAATAAAACTCCATCAACAACTAAAAATTTTTTTAAATTATTTAATTTGTTATACATGCTTGCAGAGTACAATTCATTTCATATTACATATAAAGAGCACAGTTTTTTCAAGTCAGTGGTTTTACATTAATTATTTTCACACCATTTGTGTTTTTATATATGTACTTAGCATATTGATGTCTAACTCATTCTATTATTCCTATCCCCTTGCCTCCTCCCTTCCCCTCCCTCCCCTTTGTTCTATTTAACATTCCTTCATTCCTCTCATCCCCCCCCCCTTGCCGTTATAATTCAGTATCATCATAACAAAGGAATCATTTGACCTTTGGTTTTTTGGGATTGACTAGCTTCACTTACCATTATTTTCTCCAACTCCATCCATTTACCTGCAAATGCCATGAATTTATTCTCTGAGTAGTGTTCCATTGTGAATATATACCAAAGTTTCCCTATCCATTCATCTATTGATGGACATTGGGATTGTTTCCACAATCTAGCTATTGTGAATTGTGCTGCTGTAAACATTGATGTGGCTGTGTCCCTATAGCAAGCTGTTTTTAAGTCCTTTGGGTATAGACCTAGGAGTGGGATAGCTGGGTCAAATGGTGGTTCCATTCCAAGTTTTCCTAGGAATCTCCATACTGCTTTCCAGATTGGCTGCACAAATTTGCAGTCCCACCAGCAAAGTATGAGTGTGCCCTTCTCCCCACAACCTCTCCAGCATTTATTGTTGTTTGTGGTTTTGATAGCTGCCATTCTGACTGGTGTGAGATCTCAAATTATCACTATTTGCAGATGATATGATTCTATATATAGAAGATTAAAAAAATTCCACCAGAAATCTTCTAGAACTAATAAATGAATTCAGAAAAGTGGCTGGATATAAAATCAATACCCATAAATCAAAGGCATTTCTGTACATCAGCGACAAATCCTCAGAAAGAGAAACTAGGAAATCCACCCCATTTACTATAACCTAAAAACAACAACAACAAAAAATTGGGAATCAACAAAAGAAGTGAAAGACCTCTACAATGAAAACTACAGCACACTAAATCAAGAAATTAAAGAAGAGCTTAGAAGATGGAAAAATCTACCTTATTCATGGATAGGTAGAACTAATATTGTCAAAATGACTATTCTACCAAAAGCACTATACAATTTCAATGCAATCCTAATCAAAATCCCAATATCATTCCTCATTGAAATAGAAAAAGCAATCATGAAATTCATCTGGAAAAATAAGAGACCCAGAATAGCCAAAGCAATCCTTAGCAAGAAGAGTGAAGCTGGTGGCATTACTATTCCAGACCTTAAATTGTATTACAAAGCAATAGTAACAAAAACAGCATGGTATTGGCACCAAAATAGACCAGTAGACCAATAGTACAGAATAGAAGACACAGAGACTAACCCACACATCTACAGTTATGTTATATTAGACAAAGATGCCAAAAACATACATTGGAGAAAAGACAGCCTCTTCAACAAATGGTGTTGGGAAAACTGGAAATCCTCATGTAATAAAATGAAATTAAACCTCTCTCTCTCTCCCATGCACAAAACTCAAAGTGGATCAAGGACCTAGGAATTAAACCAGAGACTTTGCACCTAATAGAAGAAAAAGTAGGTCCAAATCTCCATCATGTTGGATTAGGCCCCAACTTCCTCAATAAGACCCCTATAGCGCAAGAATTAAAACCAAGAATTAGTAAATGGGATGGATTCAAACTAAAAAGCTTCTTCTCAGCAAAAGAAATAATCAGTGAGGTGAACAGAGAACCTACAGAATGGGAGCAAATCTTTACCACAAGCACATCAGACAGAATATTAACTTCAAGGATATATAAAGCTCTCAAAAACCTTTACACCAAAAAAACAAAACAAAACAAAACAAAACAAAAAACCCAAAAACCCACAAACAACCCAATCAATAAATGGGCTAAAGAACTGAACAGACACTTCTCAGAATATGATATACAATCAATTAACAAATATATGAAAAAAATGTTCAACATCTCTAGCAATTAGAGAAATGCAAATCAAAAAAAAAATTTTTTTTTAAAATTTGAGCAATGTCTTTCATGTATGCAAATGGCAAACAACTGCTTTGGCCAATTTTGTGATTTATTTCACAGTTTACAAAATATTTTTACATGTTTGTTTAATTATTTTTAAATAGTCTTATAAGGTGAGTGAAATTATTTTACATGAGAAAATCAAATTCTAAAAAGTTTAGATCCTGATTACCTTGAATGAGCAGGATACAGAGATGTAACTTTGGATTCTGGATCAGCATTTTTCAAAACACCATTCACTTCATGCAGCATATTGTATATACTCAATAAATATTTGTGAATCACTGGATATTTTTCAAGACTGAGGGTAATTTTTTAAGACACGGGTGTATTCAGCACAAAGTTGTACTTGATGTGTGAATTTCATTAGAGTGAATTTATGTAATAATTGTCTAGACTGTGATTCTCAAAATATAGAATTAAATGTGAGTTTATCTCCAACAAAATCCTTGTTAATTCAGATACAGGTTCCTTTTTGGGAATCTCTCTTGATCTTTTCAGTTCTAACATTGAGAATATGCTATTGAGATGATGGGTGATATTCTTAAGACATATGATTGGTAAGCTCATGATTTTTTAAGAGATAATTTTGAATTTATTTTGGGATGTTGGGTAACATTGCATTAATAAGTGACTTCTTATTTGCTGTCAATTGTGTGATAATTTGTTAATGTCTTTTCTGAATGTTTACTCTTTCATATATGTTTCATTTTAAAAAAGAAATAAAAATTCTCCAGGCTATTTATTCAACATAATTATTACAACTCACAGGTAGTTAAATCTATTTTAACTGAGTTGATCTCTGGATTCTATAGCTTATGCTCATTTTTGACCATTATAACTTTTAAATTGAGAGGATTTATTGGATTTTAATTAAGAACATTGTTAAGGTACTGCTGCTCTAAATTTAGCAAACTGGAAAGACATTTTGGGTTTTAGTAAAATAAAATGCTCTCTGGGGGTAGCATAGAGTGCAAATGATGAAGTGAACATTTATTTAAAAATATTGATTAAATTTCTAGCATGCTTCAGAAGCTGGACTCTGAGTGAATAGCCAGTTATGATCATGATTCCATATGCTCTTAACACGAAGTAAAATAGTCTTTCAGTACTTTAGATCCCATATTTATGAAATGGAAGTAAGTAGGTCACTTTCAAGCACAAGGTATATTTTACAGGTGCTATCTCATAAAAAAAAAAAAAAAAAAAACTTTTCTATTAATAGGCATTTATAGCAATTTTTGCTGTTCTTAAAAGTACATTCCATTCATTAGGGTTAAGAAACTCTGGCTTTATAGGTATTAGCATTTTCAAGTATGGAACTCTTTCCAATGTAGATCCTAATAAACCCATAGCTATGATTTCTTTATCTCCTGATTGAAATATTACACAGTTGTAGTAAGGTGAGTGTAATTTAGTTATTTGAAAAATAGTAAACGTGTGTGAGAGAGAAAGACCATTTTATAGTCTGCACACAGTGATTCTTTCCTGGTGAACCACTGAAATGAAGAGCTTTTCCATGGGGATAAATATGCAGAGCTTTACTCCTGTGGGAAATGTATTTCAGAACTGTCTCATTTAAAGCTCCTTTGTATGAGTTCAGCTTAGAGGGGAGGTTACATTGATGATAGACAAAACAAGCATTTACTTTCTGTATAATAAAGGACAGATAATTAACTTATATATTTCAGTGTTCTCCTCTGTAAATTGGGAATATAATGACATCTACTTCAGGGAGTTGTGAGGGTTAAATTACATTTTACATATGTATTAGTATATACAGTCTATATATGCTATATATATATTACATATGATGTTTTATGTGTTTCTTGGCACATCATGCATTTAGAAATGTTATCATTATTGTTTTTATTACTATTGATATTCTTATGTTAGTCAGGACCTAAACTCTAGTGTAATAGAGTAGTATTCCACTATGATAAGGTTTAATATATATACTAATTATTCACTGAGATTATGTGTCTGTGGTATGCTAAAAACATGTAAAAGTTCACAATTCAGGTAGTTAAAGTGTTTATTGACACTTTCAGTGTTTCTCTTATTATGTAATCTTCAAGGTTGTTTTGTATATGGAAAAACTATTTAGAATACACACGTAATCCAGGAAATTAGAATTCATTTAGCATTTTTAAGATGTGCCATCTGCTAATTTTAGGAAAGAATAGTAGTGCATCTAAAATTAATCGATCACTAAATGACTGAAGTATCTTCTCAAAACATTGAAAGTATATATTTAAAAGATACTAAGCAACCTATAGTATTACTTCCCCTCACTGAATTGATACACTTTTCAAATTCATCTGTTTGTATGGTTTTTATTTTTAATGTACATAAGTTGGTCTAAAATAGTATCTGTGCTTCCTTGCATGTCATGCTACCTCAAGAAGCTGGATGTGCCATTTAGGATTCAAATTGAAAAAAACTGTTCTGTAAATGATTGTGGAAGTGGCCTAGTTCACTTTGAAACAGTGCCCTTTGTTTTACATTTGATAAAATTCAGTGTAGATAGTGTCCTTGGGACAACTTTACTGGCATGCTTGAAGCAGGTGTTGCATTTCTGGGTCTACAGCATGCTTTTGCCAGGCACCAAAGCAAGTTCATCAAGGCAGCTCAGATTTTGTCTGATGAAGCTATGCTAACAAATACCCATAAGGAGGGCAGAGTTTGGCATTTAGGAAACACGTTGATATGATGAATTGAGAATGGTGACAAAAGAAATTGGAATCCTTATACACTGTTGGTGGGAATACACAATGGGGCAGCCACTTTGGAAAATTGGTAGTATCTCAAAAGAGTAAATGTGGGGGCTGGGGTTGTGGCTGAGCGGTAGAGCCCTTGCCTGGCATGTGTGAGGCACTGGGTTCGATCCTCAGTACCACATATAAATAAATAAAGGTATTGTGTCCACCTATAACTAAATATAAAAATATATATATATATATACATGTATATATATATATTTTAAAAAAGAGTAAATGTGGATTTGCCATATGCAATTGTGTATACCCAAGAGAATTGAAAACACATACTGTTTGAAATAGTTGTTCAGAAAAACTCGTACCAACATTATTCCTGATAGTCAAAGAGTAAAAGCAACACAGTGTCCATTAACTGATGAATGAATACATAAAACATGATGTATCCATAAAGTAGAACATTATTCAGCAATAAAAAGAAATGAAGTAGTAATATCTACTACTATACCTGAAAAACATTATTTCAAGTAAAAGAATCCAGTCACAAGGGATGGTATGATCTATGGTTTCATTTATATAAAATGTTCAATATAGATCAGATTCATAGAGGCAGAACTAGAGTGGAGGATCCCTAGGGCTGGGATGGGGTAGAGTGGGAGGGAATAGAGAATGATTTTTTGGTTGTTAGTACAGAGTTTCTTTTGGGGTGATGAAAATATTCTAAAACAGATCATATTGCCAGTTGTATGACTCTGTGAATACATTTAGAAACATTGACTTGTACCCTTTAAGTGGAAAAATTGTATAAGTGAATTATATCTCAATGAAGCTGTTATGTAAAAAATTGAGTTTCCCATCTTGCATGTCCATAGGTATTACAATCAGTTTCATAAACCAGACTATCATATGTATTTTCAGGTTTCAAGTTCAAAATAGTCAAAACAGTCACTTTTAAGAACAGTATTCATTGAAATGCATCAAAGCATAAGTGTACTCCCTGAAGAAACACTTTCAATCATAAGCTTAAATAATAACCAAATTTAATTCATTCCAGGTACATTCTCATTAAAGAAATGGCTGGCCAAAATGTTGAAATAAACATTTAGCTACTAAGTGAACAAATTAAACTCCTTTATGATTTAATTGCACCAGTGAGTATTTCCTTTTGGAATGTGTTTCTGCTTTGATACATTTCAATACACATCATGAATTTTGTTGAATGATGGCATTTCAGAATGTGTGTGAGTATGTATATACATATGTATTTTCAAACTGCATTGAAAATGTTATTTAAAATATGTATGCATGTGTACATGCAAACATTCCAATTTCTATGTTTAAGTGTATGTATACAATACAGAAAGACATATTCCCATAAGTCCCATGCAGTGTAGTCATATTGTAGGGTATGTATTTGCCAACTAGTTGCAAGCATTAACAGAAATATTCTCTCTGCCTGTTCTCCTCTTTGCTCCACACATATGTGTGTGTATACATATGTGAATGTACAAATACTTGATACTGTTTATTTGTCATGTGCTAAACCAACAGTATTTATGGATGGATATTTTGATCATGATGCATATTCTGAACCACTGGAGCTATATTGAGGAATTTTTGGAGCTTAGAAAACATACAGAACTTTGCTTCTAGATATGTACAGATTCATGGGAGTGATTATGGAACAGGAAACACTATAAAAACAAAACAATTCAGTCCAAATCTTTTCCTACTTTTTCAAATCTCAGTGTAATGCTTTGCATTTAGTCATTTTTCTTGTTGAATTGTTTTACAGTTTTAATTTTAAAAGTAAAACTGATTTCTCTTACCCTATTGTAATCTAATGAAAACTTATACTTCCATAAAATAATTTATTTGAAAAATTGATGTTTTAAAGAATTTATTTTTTTATGACCTTAAGCATTCCCACACACAAGAGTATCTTTACATTTTTTCTTACCTGATTTTTGCTCTAGTCAACTCTGGTTGTATATTTACCAAGCATATTAAAGATGGTCTGAAGATAAATATTGCCACTCCTCCTGTATATAGTTGAAAAATCATCATTTATATCTTTTTATCTCATCCCTCTGGAATATTCCATTTCCTCTGCCACTCACCAACACTCAGAGATAATTATTATAATTATTAACTTTCCCACAATTTGCATTTATGTCTCTTTTCTACATCTTTAAATAGGACATAGGATTTATAAAAGTGAAATGGCAAAATATACTTCCAAGATGTGGCAAGAGGTAAGATTTTTAACAGTGTTTAAACAGAAATGTGGTGGTAGTCTTATTTCTCCCTAATCAAAGTTTTGTTTTCTGTTTAGTTTGTGCTACAGGAAGCAGAAAGGAACAAAATGTAGGTGAGAAAAAGAAAATAAAGAAGATCTTCTTAATATGGGGCAAGTTGATAGGATTCACAGACTCAGGTGAGGTGTCAGGCTTTCCAAAAGGAAGGCCACTGCTCTCCAGGCCAAATAATTCCCAGGATAAATATACCATCGCAGATTTGGCATTTAGTGAAATGTGTCCATCACAGAGAATAAGAATTTCCTATAAGTAACAACAGAAGACACTCAAAACCTGTGCAAATTGGTGAAGATCAAGAATAGAAGGGGCTAGCAGGGTACCGTGGCATATTCCTGTAATCCTAGCAGCTTGGGAAGCTGAGGCAGGAGGATTGTGAGTTCAAAGCCAGCCTCAGCAAATGTGAGGCTTACTAAGCAACTCACTGAGACCCTGTCTTTAAATAAAATACAAATTAGGGCTGGGGATGTTGCTCAGGGGTCAAGTGTCCCTGAGTTCAATCCATGGTATCTCCCCCACCAAAAAAAAAAAAAAAAAAAAAGAATAAAAGGGGCTCATAAGAAGGGTCCTCAGCAATGAGAAATGTAGAAGCCAAGATTTCCAGGCTAGAATGGGAATGAATTTGAGTCTCAATACATGGACTCTCACAGTTTCCTGGAGAGAGTCAGAATTTAGAGAACCATATGTTTTCCTAGTTTCATGGAGTTGGCTGCAGTCAAATTCATCTATTCCTTTGTCTTCATAAATCCTCAAAAATTCTTGTGGACTGATATCTGCCCTTAATGTGGGACAGATTTGCTTATTTCTCACCAAGTTTCCCATCCTCAGAGTAACATATCTAGAAAACATGATACTTCTAAATATTATTTGTGCTGCATTATTTGTATAGAATGTCTTTCTTCCACTTTTCCTACTTGATGAACTCCTACTTCTTTGCTAGGTCTCCAGTGAAATGCCACTTCCTCTATGACCTCTTCCTTGTTCTTCCAGCATAATTCACTTTGTCCTCCACCATGGACCCATGATTCTCTTAATCCTGTTTCACAGATATTTACTTGGACCTGAGATTCATTGGGAAAAGATTGTATATTATTTAATTTGATACCTGTAATCATTAATACAGTACCTGAACATGGCATATAAATGTGAAACCAATAAATGAGATCTGCTGATTGTCTAGTTTGATCTTATGATGCAGTGTCCAGTTCATTTAGTCTCAACTGATATTTGTTTCTCCCTCACATCTGATCTTCAATTAGAATAGGATAGGAAATGAGGCCATAGCACCTGAGAGTCCAGTGCTTCACCCAATAATGATTACTGATGTTTCAGAGTAAATTAATAGTCAGAACTTCCCTTCACTTTGACATGGGTCAAAAAGAATTACTCACCTGTCCCTGGTGATCTTTCCCATTTTCTAGTCTTCTCAATTCACAGGGAAGGTTCTCTCCTATCTAAGAATCAGGGTTTGTGAGGCATATTTACCTCATACTTCCCATTTTTTAATATATTTTCATAAGACTGTGTGTGAGGTACCTCTCCACTGGCATCTTCTCCAGAAAAATTCCTCCATTCACCTCTCTCTTCCACATGGATGATTGCAGCTTAATATAGAACTAATCCAGGGATAGCACCCAAACTATGAAATCCCAGAGATTTGGGTTTGGAGGCTCAAGTGGTTAGAACAGTATGGTCTGCTTTTTCTCCATTATCATAAAAGTAGACCATCTGGTCAGAGAAACCAAGGAAAACAGAGAAACAGAATTGAACACATATAAACAGGAAAGAAGGAATGAGACAGGGAAAGATAGGTAGACTAACAATATATGAAAGTTCTTGAATTCCTAATATCTGTGAGTTTTTGAGTTCCTAGTATCTGTGAACTTCTCTTCCCTGAGACCCTAAACACATGACTAGTTTTGGATTTCAGAAGATTGTCTCATTATCTTTATAATATATTGTCTTTTTGCATAAGTTAGCTAAATTTGGATTGCTAACTTTTGACCCAAATAATGTAATTGTTTTGCCTCTAACTTAATTCATTGGTTGGAAAATGACAATATTTTTCATGTACAATATGCCCATTGCTCATATGCTCATACTCTATGATAGCTTTCTCAATGTAGATATATAAAAAGCTCGTGAAGAATCTGGTTATCACTGCTCACTGTTCCTGGTCTCCTGAGACAGACTTTGTGATCAATGTTCTAAAGCAGATGAATCTAAGATACATATGAGGTTACAGCATTATTTCCGTGTTAAAGGGAGGGAGATATCCATATATATGTATATATCCATATATATGTACATATATATATATATATGTCATCCTCTCAATTAATTCCAAGAATAGTCAGTAATAGCCCCATAACTGGCACACACCATGGAAGAGTTACCTCAGGGAATTGGAGATGTTATTCAGGCCTAGAAGGAGCATGGAAGTATGTGAAAACAGAGGCAGGGGGAAATCAGTGAGGTAATGTGGATTCTGGTAAGGAAAATGGTGTGAGATGCATAGAGCAGAAGGTAAGAAACACTTGAGTGGCTAGGTTGGCAGAAGCTGACACACAGGTGCTTGAAAAAAGAGACATCAGACTAAGGCAGGGAGACATGTACTGAGTGTTTTACTTTTCACTGTGGTATGTATAGGGTAGAAGTTATACTTTTATCTCTTTTTATCATTAAACAACTAAGATCGTTTACCAGATTGCTTTTGAACATTTTATGCATTTGGTTTTTCAGTACATTTTAATGGAGTACCTGCAACAAACCAGGCCCTGTTTCACACTATTGTAAAAACAGCCACAGTCCTCATTCCTATGTGGCACATAGTCTTATAGAGGTGACCATGAAGTGGGGAACAAATATTTGATCACATATTATGGCAATTGTCTCAACTCCCCCTATATCATAGTACTACCCACTATTTCCTTTTGAGTCAAGTATTTTGAGACTAGAGAGGAGATTACATGCTGAATTTTGTATACAGCATCAGGTACCATTTCATAAAGTTCAAAATATACCTTCTAAAATAAGGTGCATGGCTTTCCCTAATTAGTAAACAAAATAAGTCTTCATGTGTTTTCTTGGTTTTGAGTGATTCAGGTTTGAAAGACAAGTGATGTATTAGTCTACATGGTGGCCTGGTATGGAAATTGGGGGAGGACCAGGGACTCCACTGTCTCCTGGAAGTCCATGCATGGTAGTGATGTTAGAAGAGGATAAGGGTATTGTGCCTTTTGTGACTAGCCATTTTAAGAAATTCATTTTAGAAGTATATTAATGTCTGAATTTTCTTAGTTGGGATTAATGAATCTGAAGGATGGATTGTTCTTTTGAAGTTGGAAATTTCAAGAGGAAATCAAGGACACAGTATACACTTCTACCATTGTCCTGTGCCTTACTCTCACCTTAGGCACCAGCAGTTATCATCCTAGATCCACCTGAATGGAAGCTTTATCCTGCAAGATATTTCCTCATCACCAGATAAAAATGACTTTAAACAAATTGTAGTATGATAAATGCCAGAGCACAAATCCAATTATTTGCAAAAGTCATTGGATTTGCTCACAGTGTCACACTATGGCAGGTTAGAAAGTGCAGCAGCCAGTGTGCTCAAATAATTAAATAATTAATGTGAGTGAGAGCCAGATGTGGGAATAGATACTCCCTGATCTCCAGAGGCAGATCAAACAGGATGGAGAGTAAACCATCACAGAAGCAGCTAGAAGGACACCACAGCCTGCCTGCTAGCAAGGATGGAATGATCCAGTTTCATGTTGTATGAGTCTAAACGCACTCTGATTTGTCTTGATCTTGAGTTTGATATTAATTATGTAGTCCTGCGTCATTTTGGCTTTGCCTACTAATTACTACTTCAGAAGTACTTTTTCTGTCCTTTATAATTATTTCTAAATTGGAGATTGAATGTCACAACACAGGCTTTCATTTATCATATGCGTAGCCTCATCATGTGTTCAGTCTAAACAGAGGCTAATTTCTCACAATTATCTATCCAGTCAACCAGTCAACAAATGTGTATTGATTGCCTAAAGCAGAGGTCAGCAAAATATGGCCCACTGGCCAAAGCGGATTTGCTAACTTTTTGTATGGCCTGTGAATCAAGATCTGTGTTTATTTTTTTAAATGGTTGGAAAAGAAATAGAAAAAGAAAATTATTTTATGGAACATAAAAATTGCTTTTAGGTTTTTGTGTCGATAAGTAAAGCTTTATTGAAACCAGCCACACCCATTTATTTATAACGGTATTTGCATTATATTAAGCAGAATTAAGTAATTGCCAAACAAATTGTATAACCTACAAAAGTCTAAAATATTTACTGTCTAGTCCTTTACAGAAATAAATTGTACACCATGGCCTGGAGTATGCCCAGAAAAATAGACCTACCTATTGGGATAGGGAGAAAAATCACAGAAACCTACATCAAGGGGGCTTCTCAGTCTTGTGCTCTGAATGAGGTAGACCCAAGGTACTGGGGGACACCAAGAATAGATCCATAAGCCAAACTGCAAGACTCTGCCATGCCTCTAGGATCAAAAGACATCTCTGAAAGATGAACAGTGCTTTAATATCCACTTGGAAATGCATTCACTGACCTTCCAGGAAAAAAAAAATTGTGAACTTTTCTGTCAGTATCTTTGGACATATTTTGGTAGAGATTTTTAAGGTAGTTATGAACCAGTGAGTGAAGAGGTGGTAGACATACAGGTATTGAGCATATTAAGTACATTTTTTTTTCTCACTGAGCTACTTTGTAAAACCTTTTAATATGGACAATCATGGAATATAGCAACAATGGAAAGTTCTGATGAAACTCAGTCAGACGTTTCCTATTGAATCAAACTAATATTGATAATAATGAGAGGATATCAATCATTGAGGTCATATCATTCCTAGTGGTGTTAAGTAGGCAGCCAACATGAACAGGTTTTCAAAATATGCACAGTTCTTTTTTTTTTTATTATTAATCTCCTAGTATAGAAGAGTTGTCAGAACTGTGCATAGCATTTGGCGATACCCAGTATATATTTATCATTGATACTAACAAAAATGGCCAACATGTAAAAGGGCAACCAAACAAATGCAATATAAAGAATACTTGTTTTTTCCAATCCCCAGTTCCCCAACAAGAACTTCCTGCAGTTTCTTAAAATCTGACTGATCACAGAAACCATCTAGACATATTTTAAAAATACAGATTCTATTACTGTCTTTCAATTTTTGGACTAAGAAACGTTGACAATGGCTCCAGGAATTTTTTTTTTATTTGAAGTTGTTGTATATATAACAATAGCATGCATTACAATTCATAGTACATAAGGAATTTTTATTAAAAACAACAACAAACATCTCCCCAGGTATGAAAACCCCTAAAATCCTTAGAGATGATAAGATTGTGAAATCTCTCAATGAATACATAAAACTGCTGTCCTTCACAACAAAACGTAATTTTTGAAAATGTGGGAAATATATAATCTGAACAGAATAAGTGAAGGTATTCGTGGTAAGCCAACATTTCAGAAAATAGAAAGTTTTGTGGCTCATATATGTAATTTATATACAGCAAGTCTCCCAATGTATATTCTATACTGTCTTTCTTCTAATTAAAACCAGAATTAGCCTTTCAACATACTACAATAGTGCTTCCTTTCAGTTAAAATTGTAATTTTGTTTTACTTTTTTCACAAGTGTTCTGTTTTTCCCTCATCAAAGAGTCTGCTTTTATTCTACTTTAGACATAAGCCTCAATGTTTCATAGACATGAGCTAAGAACAGTCTTATTGAGAAGAGAGAAACATTTAGAATAATAGGAGTTGTTACATGCACAGTAACAAATGAAATACATCTTTTGTAAATAACTCCCACCAGAAATCTTATATTTCCAGGCATCTATGCATATACCTTCATATAACAACTTTTGCGTTCGTAAAACATTCATTGAAGGCAGCTCTGCAGTTTTATAGAAAAACAACGTGCCAGGGATGCAAGAATCTTGCCAGTTCTGTGAAAAATGACACCAATTAAAGCTTAAATTGCTTGTTTTCTCATAAGGTACATATTTTCATAACTTTGAAATCAAATAATTGCTGCTTTTATATTAAATACAATAAAACAAAAAGGATGCTAGTTTAGAGGAACTGCTACAAGCATTTTAATATAATTTTCCCACCATTTAAAGTCACAAAATATGGAAAACAAGTCAAGTATGCAAAGTTCCAAGGAGATAGAGAAACTCCTTCAGATTATTACATCATTTGTCTTTTGTGTCAGGAAATGTGTATATGATTTCATTGTTTGATTAAATGCCAAAAAAAGGCACATTGCTCTTATCTAACTGATTACAGATTTTATTCATATGAAAAAGTATTTGTTAATGCTTTACCATTAGGAGATTTTTTTTCCTCTTTTCTTTTTCTCTCTCTTTTTTTTAAGTTCTAAGCATGAATTCCCCCCACCCCCAAATAATAATCTTCTAACTTCCCAGGCTTTATTTCTTTATTTTGAACTCATAATACATGGTACTCAAATTTCCCATAGTGAAACCCAGTCCCTAATGATTATGTATCTGCAAACTGAGCAAATAACTCCTTTCTGACTGGGAGATAAGTGAGTGTGTGTATATGTGTGCAAAATCTAAAATATATCAACTTTCAAAAAACATCAGGGAAAATGGTTTTTAACGTGTTGAGTTACCTAAAAGCAAAGGTTTTTGATAAGTGTCTCTAGGGCATTACTAATCAGAGAGGAAAGAACAATTTAAATTCTCAATCAAGTTTTGTAAGATAATGTGTTTCATTTTAATACCTTTATATGATAATTCATATGAATATATGTATATATGTGTGTATGTAAAGGTTCTACTGAGCAGATGAATTCTAATTTTCATAGGAAACACAATGCATTTAATAAACTTGTGTATGTATTAAATACATGAAAAAGTGTAAAGATTCAGTCCCATTGATGCTTTTATTTGCATCTGGGGGACCCTGAGTGACAGCTATGGTTTCACAGAGAGATACCATGTGCTTTTCATGGTATAAACTAGCTGTCTGCATTAATAATAAGCTTGTGCTGAAGCCAATTTGAGGCTACATCGAGGGATTTCAAGGTCATTTGCCAATGGCCTGGCCTCCATTAACTTCTTCAGTAAAAGTCCCAATGATCCTTATTTTGGCCTTGAGTGTGGGTTATCAAAATCATCCCTCTTAATATTTCCACATAAATAGCTTGTTTCCTTAAATAGTCATTATGTTCAGTGGGGACAGTTTCTGAAAGCTTCTCAGTTCAATAGAAAAATGCATTTGGAAAAGTATGTTATTTTAAAATATATCTATATTTGGACAAAGAAGAATTTAAGAATGATTTGAGTATTTAATTAGAAGACATTAAAGGCAACTAAATGCTAAATGTTCTCTTGTCATAGGGACCATGAAGTGATATAAAACAGCAAGATTTCCAAAATATTGAGACTGTCAGTTTGCTAAAAGACAAATAAGAAAGTGGGGTAAGTCATTATGCTATATGCTACGTTCACATACGTAAGATGATTTTTAAAAAATCTTCCAATTGCTTAACATATTAAAAAAAATTGATGTTATTCCCTTGAGCTTCTTCTTTTACCATACTCTTTGGAAATCTCCTACCCTCCACCCCATAAATATGTTGTTATTTACATTAAAATTTGTAAAAAAAAAAAAAAAAAAAAGCACTTTAACAAAAAGGGCTTGGAAAAGATTGGTGAGAAAGACCAAAGAGAAATAGATCTTATTTATTGTGTTATTTAAACCTGAGTTACATTACACCATCTTACATTTAAGAGGCAGCCTGCTAATGCAAGCAAGGGTGTCTCCTGCAACGAGACAAAGATTAATGCCATGTGTACTGATGATGCTCCACCACAATTCAGAATTCTGTGGCGCCATGACGCCCCTGTTTTATATGGTGGTTTGCCAAGAGAAAATTACTTAAACCAATTGTGAATGCATTCCTTTTTTACTTTTTATACAACCACATTTATGTAAGTAAATAGTATAATGAATATTTTTGAAATGATCCATCATTTTGAATTCACCTAGTTTGTATAAAATGCAATGTGCAGTTTTTTTCTCTTGCAAGAAAGACTTTCACATGGGAATGTTCAATTTTTTTCCCCTATGAAAAAAGATTTCTCATAGACAACCAACCACAACTGGAATAGATTCTTTTAAACATATTGTAATGTGAGAATTTTCTTCAGCTGGAGGGTGTTTTATTCTTTAAATTGAAAGCCGTTGTTCCTCAGAACTAGTATGACATTGTAATGCATGATGTGCTAGTCACTCTTTATATGCAGAAATTGATATGCTTCAAATACATATTAAATATTGAAATGTTATTTGAAACTCCTCAGTGCTTCAGGTTTGGGGACTTGTTATCTGGAGTTACCTGTTGTACATACATGTGGGGATTACAAAAAGCATAGAAGACTGAACTTGGGAATCACAGCTCTTTTTTCTAGACTCATACTAACTTCTTTCTTAAAGATGTTGAATGTAAAAAAAAAAAAAAATCGGTGGTTGAATGAGATGGATATCATTATCCTAAATGCATGATTGAAGATCTGAATGGTACTTATATGCTTTGTATACAAACAGTTGTATGTAAAAAGATGCTATATATGTGCATTATGAATTGTAATACATACTACTATTATAAATTAAAAAAGAAAAAGAAGAAAAAAAAAGATGTTGAATGTAGCCACCAATAGTTTTGGGTCAGTAATGTATGTATCATAAAACCATCACTTCTCACATTCAACAATTAGCCCAATTTATTCATGAATGGTACAAAAAGAGAGTGAATGTTGAAACTAAAACTGACTTCATTTCTCCTTAGAGAGTAGTTTCTTCCAAAACAGAACTGAGATCATTTATAGGAGGTTTTGGTGAAGCAGTTTTCTGGATTTGTTCATCACATTTTTCCAAAGGGGGATTTAGTTTTATCAGCCAATGTAAATGGGCATACATGTGCAAACCCACACAAACATTTCTTATGTATATAATTTGCCTATTGTGATTTTTAGTAAAAGGGGTAAATTAATATGTCAATGTTTAGAAGGAGAATTTAATTTTGGGTGCTTTGTGTCTTTGGCCTGAAAACATTTTCTACTTTTCCTTATTTCTTTTGAACATGTCCACCTTTTACACTTGTAATTTAGTTTTCTTATCTGTAGGATAAATAGTAATATCTAACTTATAGGGTTTTGAGGATTAAATAAGAAAACACTTTATATACAGGACCTATTAACATATTTAATGCATGATGTGTCCTCCTGAATTTTATTCTTTTCCCTGTGTGCTTCCTCTGCATCATGCACACTTTGTTCTAGATAAATGAAGGCAGGAGAGTCACTCCATACTGCCTAGGTCATGCTGTTCTTCACATGGTGCATGGCATGGTTGAACTATCTGAAATTTATAGTCCTTTGTGCTCATCATTTTGTCATGAAAACTAGCAATTAATTCATTATCTTTTAAAACAAATATTTAAAGGGTACCTTGTGTACTGATGATCTAGGTGCCAAAGACTCAGTGGGACAGAGTTCAGAATTTGTATCTTTTCATTTCTTAGTTTCTAAACAATTTCCCCTTCCATGGCTATTAAACTTCCTTAGACTTCCTTTAACACATTTTCTTGTCTCCTCCTTCTTTACCAAAGACTACACTGGTGGAGCTAGGTTCACACAAATACTCAACACCGTTGAAAAGGTGTTTTGAGTGTCCAATGTGTTTGCTTTTCAATGCTCGGCACTTACGTGTAAATTTTAGACTTTTGTCTTCTAAGAACTTTTTTTTTTTTTAAGCACAGGTTATATAACTCAAGTAAGTTCCAAATGCTATGCTACAGTGGCAGCCTACAAGGTTGCGTAGGTATGTTATTTGCTGTACATTTTCAATGATACTTTTCATTCTGAGCCACTTTTTCCTCCAGGAATGGTATGGTTTATTCCTCATCAAAATCCAAGGTGGGCCGTCATTAAAGACATTTGTTTAAGGATAAAACTGCCTTCATTGAAGTCTTAAGTGTAACTAGTAAATACAAATCAAGAGTGAAAATGAACATATGTATAGCTTGTCAGCTTAACTCAGGGACTTTGGATATATGAATTTTTCTATTTCCCTCAGCTATAAAATATAGTGACTCCTTATGTAGTTAATCCTAATGTTTTTCCTGCTGTAGGTATTAAGGTATGTTACCATGACTAGGCTACAATTTTTATAACATGTTAAATTTCTTAGTCATCTTGGTATCTCCTCATTTTCTAGCAAAGTAGCTTGCACATAATAGGTAAATAAAATTGAGTCTGGGAACTGAGGTAGGAGCACAATAAACTGGATTTTATAGTAAAACAGTGCAAGTACTTAGACAAGGCTATTTAACTCCAAACCCCTGCCATAGTCATTAATTGTGTATGTATTATTTATCTTCATCATTCTAGCATTGCAAAATGAGGTTTTTATTGATCAAGTAATAATATTTGTGACCATGCAGGATTATCTCAGAACTTCCAGAGCAATCACACTGATAGGATGGTCTCAGCTGATCCCAACCAGACCTCCTAAATGAAACACAGTTTATTGGGTGTGAGAGACTTTCAAGTGAGCTCATAATCAATGTTCACTCCCTCTGTCCTTCATATGTAGTAAACATCTGATGGCAGCCAGAAGTGGCATGGAACCTCAGAGCATGAATCAAATCACTTAGTTCTGGTGCTGGGCTTTGTTCTCAGTGTTTGTCTTTATCTTTCAGCTGCCTGGCAGTTGGGCTACATTTGTGGAAAGAAAAAGGTATGCATAGTTGAATTAAGACAAGGATTTCTCTATAACTGAAATCTGCATATATAAGCATGTTTGCTTTCAAAGTCTTTGAAACATTAACATCTTATTCAATGTGATATACAATTTAGCAGTTTGTAATATATGACTGTTTGGAGAATGTCTTTAGAAGTTTCATGATTGTACCATCTATGTTGTAAACACAAATTTCCCAAGTTTTGCAAGGTCATGGATTTGATCTATCACCCTGATGTCATGATAATTTTGGCAAGTTTTCCATGCCCATTCCTTGGATCTCTCCTTTGTTCATACATAACCACTTCAGAGCTGGCTCATCAACTGTGCACAGTCCTGCCTCTTTCCTGGGAGAGTAAATATTTTGTCAAATAAAAACAGTTTCAAGACTAGGGTTTCCTTGGCCAGAGCTGAAATAAAAGCTTTGCCCTTATGTAATTAAGGCAGAGACATCTCTAGACATGTTCAAAATGTTTTGAATGTTCAATCTTTCCACAATCTCTATGTACCCTAGTGGAGCCAATGTCATCTCAATTATGAATTATAGGTAGAAAAGAAAAGACCAAATCCCTCCTTATGCAGACTTCAATGTCTTTCAAACCTCATCCATATCTCCTTGGCTTTTCTTTCACTTAATATTAAGTGTTCCATCATTATACTTCAACTTGCTATTGATGTGCTACTTTTAATTTAAAAAATAGGAATTGGGGGCCTAATTAATGATTGAGACCATTTTCCCCAATGTCTAATTCCCTCCTTGGGAATGATGTACCAGATTAGTAACAATTTATGGATTCAATCCATTAGTGTAGGTATATTTCTAGGAACCTGAAACATCTAGGTAATAGGACAGTCAGACGTTATGCCCATTGCCCTCTCTTCCAAATTTTTTATATATGTAATTCAATTAAAATAGTATATAAGGCAGTCTGCAGAAGTTAGCTATTAAAATGTTATAGATATCTTAAATGTGTATGTGCATTGTGAAGATGGTCTGTGTGGGTACATGCATTTGTGTGAAGAAAGAGGGCGAGTAGGGATGGATGATAAGTGGATGTGTATAATTATTGAGAGCCTACTATGCCCATGCATGATTGTGGGTGTCAATAAATAGTAATATAGCCATGATCTCTAATCCTACGGAGTCCATAGAAAAAGGTGGGTGATAGATAATGAATAAAAATACATTTTGATTCTGATAAATGCTAGAAAGACATGAAATGGAACAATGACAAAGAGAGAAAGGGACTTCTGTTATATAAAAAAGGACTGTAAATAGAACTCTGTGAAATGATAGAAGGGAGCCAATCACATGAAAAATGGAAAGAGAGCTTCAGAGGAGAAAATTTAAAACACAAAAATTATGTGGGAACATATTTCTCCACAGTTATTTTGGTTGAGGATGTGTAGAAGACTTGTGTGTTTGGTGTAAGGTCTCACAAAAATGGCCAATTCAGTTGTAATGATTAATTTGAATTTTCAACTGGATTGGATTAAGAGATGCCAAAGATTAAGAGGCTTCTGGATGTGTCAATGAAGGTGTGTCTAGGAATGATTGGCATGTAGGGAAAGGAACTGAAGTGGAGACCATCCCTAAGCGTGGACAGCACCATCAAATAGGATGGTGGCGTGCATGGAATAAAAAAAAAGCAACAGCAGGTGTAAGCTCAATTCTTCTTGAACTGGTTCTTGTTTGTTGCTGTGATTGCCTGAGGATATGAGACTCTTGCTCCTTCAGTCTTCCAAAGTGGACTCTGCCAGTGATTCTCCAGGGAGTTTCCAGAAGCCTTCCATCTTGGATTGGGTAGCATCATTGATCCCTCTTGTCCTGAGGATTCAGCATCTTGGACTGTGTAGCTACTGGTTCCTCCAGCTCTCTAGCCTACAGACAGTCATTGTAGGCTATCCAGCTGCTGGTCATGTAAGCCAATCTAATAAATCCCCTTTTTATTATCATAATTCCTGTTGATTCTGTTCCTCTAGAGAACCCTGACTAATACAGAAATTGGTACCGGGAGTGGGGCCATTGTTGTGACTAACCTGACCATGTGGTTCAGAAGCTTTGGGAGCATTTTGGACTTGGTTGGAGGAATTTTGAGATGCTTAGCAGTGCAAGCAAGAAATGCTTTAGATTGTTATAAGCAGAGCTTAATGGTCAATTCTGCTGGAATCTCAGAAGACCAGAATGCCAAGAAAACCACAGACAGTGAAGACAGGCTCAAGAGGGTTCATAGGACACTATTGGTAATTGGACTAGAGGCCATTCCTGTTATGTTCTGGCTAAGAAATTGTCTGAATTTGCCTATGTGTTGAGACTTTCTGTGAGGCTGATTTCAAAAGTGAAGGACTTCCAAGCTGGGCGCAGTGGTGCACGTCTGTAAACCTAGCACTTGGGAGGCTGAGGCAGGAAGATCGCGAGTTCAAAGTCAGCCTCAGCAATGGCGAGGCACTTAGCAGTCAGTGAGACCCTGTCTCTAAATAAAATACAAAAAAAGAGCTGGGGATGTGGCCCAGTGGTCGAGTGCCCCTGAGTTCAATCCCTGGTACCAAAAAAAAAAAAAAAAAAAAAAAAAAAAAAAAAGTGATAGACTTCTTAATCTGGTGGAAAATCTTAAAGGAAGGCCTGGGAGGCCAGGCAAGGTGCAGGAGGTCAGAGTCCCTGCAGGCAGCCCCTGAGAGGACAAAGCTTGGAGATGTGCAGAGGAAGCCGAAGCTGCAGTGGAGATCCCAGAAATTAAGAAATGCCAGTAATGCGGGACACTGTTCTAGGAAAGCTGCAGGAATTGATCCAGACAAGCCAGTAGAAGGGCCACTTGGTCTGCAACCAACAAGGCTGCAGGGGCAGAGTTACACAAGCCTTTTGGAGAGGACATCATGCCATGTGCTCAAGACGCCACACAGAACTATAGGACTTTTTGGCCCATCTGGATTTCTGTCTTGCTTTGGTCCCATTCCTTCTTCCTATGCCCCTATTTTTGTTAATGGGAATGTTTACTATATACCTTTTTATATTGGATATTTGTAAATTGCTTTTAATTTTACAGGAGCTCACAATGCAAGATTGCCTTGAGCCTCAGAGAAGATTTTAGACTTGAACTTTGAGTAATCAGAAACTGTTGAGACTATAGGGATTCCTGGGAATGGACAAAACGTATTTTGCATTGTCAGATAAATGTGAGCTTTTGGGGGCCTGGGGTGAAATGTTATAGTTTGGATGTGAGGTGTCCCCCAAAAGTTCACATGAGACAATGTGAGAGGGTTCAGAAGGGATGGGTTGTGAGAACCTTAACCCAATCAGTGAACCAATCACCTGATAGGATTAATTGAGTGGTAACTGAAGGGAAGTGGGGGCATTGGGGCGTGGCTCTCTCTGCTTCCCTCCACCATGCTCTTCCACTGGGATGTTCTGTCTCACCTTGAGCCCTGAGGAAGGGAGCCAGCCTCCTATGGACTGAAAGCTCTAAAACTGTGAGTTCTCAAATAAACTTTTCCTCCTCTACAATTATTCTGGTTAGATCTTTTAATCACAGCAGTGAAAAACCTGGCTAATACATCAGTGGAGTTTAATAAAGAGATTGTTTACAAAACTATGGGTAGTGCCTATGGAAATTAAGAAAGTTAGGTGCAGTAGCCAGTCATTTGGAAGAGGAGGGAGGTTTTACCAACTTAAGTCTAAAGGTATGAAAGAAGAACAGGTTACAGGAGCTCAAGAGAGGGTTTCTACTGAAGAGGGCTGATGACTGCAGTGGTGATCTGCAAAAAACAACTTCAATCACCCCTCAGTCATCTGGAATAAATACCTTAGCCCCACTCTCCTCTGGTTCTTGATCTACTCTATTGGTAAAGTCAACAGGAAGCCAGATGCTGGAGAGTCAGGGGATTTGTTGATACCAACCACCCTGGTTACTTTAAAAGGCAAAGAGAAGGTTGAAAATGATGGAGAGTTGGAATTACAGAACCATGAAAAACACTCAGTTGATCTGTTTTGAGTTTCCTCTACAGTGCTAGTCACTGATTCAGTGGGGGATCTTCCAAGGTGCAGATGCTGATGGGGCATCACAGTAACTCACCATATATTTGGATGACTCTGACATCAGTAGAACACATCATAACCTAGTTGTCAGGCAGTGTTTATGTTTCTTCCTAGATAACTATGCTGATGAATAACTTCAGTGAAGAATTATGGCCCAAGAGCAAAATAGGTAACTTCTTAAGGTCATTGTCTACCAGTAACAATGTTGCTAATTTTTACATTTCCTATTTTGAGAATTGAGCATTCAGAAGCTGAAGAAACACATAATAGTGAAGTGTAACTTATTAATTTCTTTTTGGAAATACACTTGAAGTTTTAGAAAATCAAAGTGGAATTATTTTGTTCTCAGATTCCATCTTGGATATTGCCTCATAGGTAACTGCATTTGTCTAATGATTCTCCAATACCTACTTTGCAGCAAAGCATACAAAGGAAAAGTATAATAGTCTGATTAGCTTCCATAGTGAATCACACAGACTAGGTGGTGTAAACAGTAGAAATTAATTTTCTCAAAGTTCTGGGGACTAGAGTTCCAAGGTCAAGAGGCTGTCAGGGTTGGTGTATGGTAAGGCTTCTTTCCCTGGTTTCCAGGAAGCCACCACTTGATAGAGCTTCAACATAAGAATTTGGAGTGGACACAATTCAGTCTACAACAGAGAATACTGTCTTAATTAGGGCTAGGGCTAGCTAACTATAACTAGACATGTCATAACAAAATGCCAGATTGGGTGGCTTAAATAACACAGGTTTATTTCCTCAAATACCTAAAGTTTGGAAGTTCAAGATCAAGGTGTTTACAGGGTTGTTTCTTTGGAGCTTGCAAATAGCTGTTTTCTTCCAGTGTCTTTTTTTTTTTTTTTTTTTTTTTTGGTACCAGGGATTGAACTCAGGGGCACTCAACCACTGGGCCACATCCCTGGCCCTTTTTGTATTTTATTTAGAGACAGGGTCTCACTGAGTTGCTAAGTGCCTCGCCATTGCTGAGGCTGGCTTTGAACTCGCGATCCTCCTGCCTCAGCCTCCCAAAGTGCTGGGATTACAGGCGTGAGCCACCGCGCCCGGCTCTTCCAGTGTCTTTATATGGTGCCTTCGTGTGGTGTCATGTGTATCCAAATCTCCTGTTCTTATAAGAGCATAAATCATAGTGGAGTAGGGCCCTCCTTAAAGATACCATTTTTATCTTATTTCTTTAAAGGTCCTATCTCCAAATTCACATTCTGAGGTATAGTAGAAGGGGCATTATATTTTCAACCTCTAATTTTTGGAGGCACATAAGCAAATGACATACCATACAGGATTTCCATCAAAGGAAGATTTAGAATAATCTGGCATTTAAGAGGGTAAGTGTTTGGGGTCATCCTGACAACATATTTGTTGAAAGGTAGAGACAGGGAAAGGAGATTGGAGAGGGAAAACAGAATCCACTGGGCATCAACATTATGCCTACCCTGTTGCCCAAGAACAATGGATCCTAGTTCATTAATGGATCACTGAGCGGCAGCAATGCAGCCCCTCTTCCCACTCTCCACACACTAAGCTTTGTGCAACTGATTATTTCAGCTTTTGATTTTCTGCAAATAATGGTGCACTGGTGTGCAAACAGTTACACTATGATACCTTCTCATATCTCTCTGTACTTGTTCAGCCAATTGAATTCAACTTTAGCAAGCTACCATTAAATTTTGATGACCTTAGTGTATTGGGGACAGTTTAAAACCAAGCAAACCAAATCACTCACTACAAAAAAGGTTGGACTCAATTTGTGCCAGCTAGAAATATGACTGCCTTTCAAGAATGGGTCCCCAACAGTACCATAAAGTGATTATAGAGTTAACAGCTCAAGGCCCTGTTTCTGGAATATGTCAAATGGTATTATACCTGGCACAGTATGGTTTCTGTTTTGGTATAAGGAGGCACTTGTTTTCAGTTTGTATTATGAGGAATGCAAATCTGTCAAATTGTATTTAAGGTCCCCCTGCATCACAACTGGTCAGAAAACAGTGGTCCTATGAAGAGAAAATAAGATAGCGTGTGCTAGAAAATAACAACAAGTGGCTTTCTTGGGGAGGAGAATGGTTTTAGCTTTTGCCATTTTCCATGGTGTAAACACTCCTACTGTGGCCGATTTTAAGCCACTGCCATAGTGTCACTGATGTCAGATTTGGGGAGAGACATCCATAACCAGCTCTGGCAAGTGGTAGAAACCAATTCCAGCATACCGCTGGTAACGGGTGGAACTAAGATGCATAGCCCACAAGTTCAAACCACACCTTGTCAATCTGAGTGTCAACGCAGACACCAAGACTCTTCAGAATATATTCAGAGCAGTTCAGTCACATAGAATTCTCCAATAATGCAATTGATAAAAGCCATTATTTGGGCAAATTAAGAAGCACAGAAAAATTTTTTAATATTAGCAATGTAAACCTGAAAGAAAGGAGAAACTATGAGGCAAGAAAACTGAGCAACATTGTGAAAGGATTCATACTAGTAGGGTCAATATATTTTTTTTTTTTTTTTTTTTTTCTGTACACAAAAGACTTTTATTCTTTCTTTTTTGGGGAGGCAAGAGAAAGGGTGTTGTTTTTTTAATTTTGTTCTGTTCTTGTGAACAGAAATGGGATTAGAATACATTCTGTGTGCTTTAAAGTATGTTACTATATATATAGTAAACTGTGTAACTTTTTCAGCACAGAAGATGGGCCTGTTTATTTCCAGAGAATCAGTTCCTGGTCTAGGTATAAAGAGTCCATCTGAGTGTTGTTGTAAGAAGCTAGTTGACTTCAACCAACCTGCCTGCATATTAGATTTAAGACGACAAAGCAAAACCAAAGATACTCTCCTCTCTGTCTTTATTTCAAATGCTTTGTTGTTGTTGTTGTTATCAGGGTATGTCACACATTATATCTGGAAATTCCTTTCTCTGAGTTATTAAAACCCAGAGGAGCAAAGAGGCCATCATTTTTCATCTTGACAGTAGTGTAACTCTGTGGATAGAAACAGGTTGGGGCAGAGCAGTAATGGTTCCACATGAGAACGGTGGTGGCCACTTTCTTTGTTTCTTTCTTAGCTAGCATTCCTCTGCCAAGAGTCTCTGCTGAGCACTCTATTCTGTGACCTGGCTTCAGTGAAGGTGTCAGGGACTTGCCTCTACCTCAACTTCTCACAGTACATTCTGCTGCTTCTATACATTGACTCCTGGCAGATGATAATTTGCTATTTGGAATAATTATTTTTCTGCATAGTGATCCAATTTATATTTATAAAATAAAGTTCAAATCAATACAATGTAGTTTCATAGAAAGCAGCAAACATGTTCTAACTTCTGCTCTATAAATTCCAAGACTGCTATGATGCTATGTATAGTGTCCCCATAAACTTGATAATCTGGATTTCTTATATTAAAACAGATATATGGGGCTGAGGTTGTAGCTCAGTGGTAGAGTAATTGCCTAGCAGGTGTGAGGCACTGGGTTTGATCCCCAGCACCACATAAAAATAAATAAATAAAGTCATTGTGTCCATCTACAATTAAAAATATTTTAAAAGTTATATTTTTATTGTACTTAAATATATAACTTATTAAATAACAATGAATATTTGTGTAGTTTTTAATGATTATGAAGTCTATTCAGTTGTATTAGATTATCTGATTACAACAGTAACCCTGTGACATTGATAGGAATTATCTCATTAATCCAATTAGTTGATTAGAAAATCAAATTTCAGAAAGATTAAGTCATTTTCCTAAGGTTATATGGTTGGTAAGGGAGAGAATGAGAACTTGAACCTGTATCTTCTGACTGTAAATCTCTATAATCCATGTTCCTTCTAAAATATACAAAGGATTAGCATACTTAACTTGAAAGATCTCTCAGAATTTTTATTTCAGTATCTCAACCAGAGGCCCTTTAAAATCAGATTCCTTTTCTGTGTTTATATTTATCTGATATTTTTGTATATATCCCTCTACTTGAAAGAAAATAGATTGTACATTTATTTCTGAAAAAAATATCTGTTTAAGGTTTAGCACATACTGGTATTTTATTTCAGAAAAAAATCTTCAAGTTTTAGAATAGTGTAGAACAATTAAAAAAACACTAAAATGTATATTTGCTTCATGGTTAGAAGTCTTCACTGTTTCAAAGTTATAAAAGAACTCACCCACAACACGTTTCCCTCCTTCCTTCTCCCTTCCCTTCCTCCCTCCCTCTTTCCCTTTCTTCCTCCCTCCCCTCAATCCTCCACATTATCTGTTCTTCTCATTCCTTTCCTTTCTTACTCCTTCCATTTTTAGGAATATTGATGCATTGATGAAATGGTGCTTGGAGTGCATGAAGTATGGATCTGATATTTTGTTTTGGATGGATATCCATGTGTCAAGCAAATTTATAGAATAGTTGAATTTTCTGCACTGATTTGAGGTGATTTTTTTAGCATAAACTCAACTTCTATATTTATTAGATTATTTTTGTACTTCTGATAACACTTTATTATTCTGTTGGTATTCCTGTGATAACTGCATACTGTTTTAATTAGTGAAGATTTAGAATATATTCTAACATATTGTAAAACTAATTTACATTATGGCTTTTTCTATAATAGATATTCTTGTATACTTTTGTTCCCATATAGATTTTATGATTATTTTAGCTAGTTCTGTGCTAGCCTTCTGTAAATATGGAAAAATACCTGAGATAAATGAATGACTTATAAGAAGGAAAGGTTTATTTTGGTGAGTGGTTTCAGAGGTTTCAGTTCATTATCACGTGACCCTATTGTTTTTGGCCCTGTGGCATGTCATGGCAATAGTATGTGACAGAGGAGAATCACTTACCTAATGACAGCCAGGTAACAAAAAGCGAGAAAGGCAGTATCTGGGATCCCAATATCTCTTTTAAGGACAAAACCCCAATGACCTAACTTCCTTCCATGAGACTCCATTAACAAAAATTTGTATTGGTTCCTTTTACTTATACATAACAAACATTAGAATTCATTTTGACATAATTATAAAAGCATTAAATATAATTTGCTCTAATTCAGTCCCCAGTACTTCCCTTTCCCTCCCCTTCTTCTTCTTCCTGTTCTCTTCCCTCTATCCTATTGATATGTCTGCTATTTATTTAAAATGTTTTTTAAATTAGTGTCTTGGGGTTTTATATAATGGTGAGATTCATTGTGGTCTATTCATGTATGTACATAGGAAAGTTAGGTCAGACTCATTCAACTGTTCTCCCCTTATCTGCCTCCTACCCCTCAGCCCCCTTCTTCTATTCCACTGATATTTCTTCTATTTTGATGGAATTCCCCTCTCCTTTTTTCTTTATTTTGGACTAGCTTCCATATATGGAGAGTCCTCAAAAAAACTAGGAATGAGACCACCATATGATCCAGCTATCCCACTCCTCAGGGGATATATATATATATATACATACATATACACACATATATATATTTCAGATCTTTTGGATATCTATATCTATATCTATATCTATATATATATATATATAGATATATATATATATATAGGAACTGGGAATTGGTATAACACTGTAAAAGGCTTTTATGTGTACTAAAACTAATATATATATATGTGTGTGTGTGTGTGTGTGTACTAAAACTAACATATATATATATATATATATATATATATATATATATATATATATATATATCCCCCAAAAGATCTGAAATCAGCATACTATAGAGATGTAGCCACATCAGTGTTTATAAAAGCCCCATTTCTTAAAGGTTCTACTGCCACCAGATAGCATCACATGGTGAAGGCCAAGCCATTAACACAGGGGCCCTTGGGGAACTCTTCCAAACTGTAATGAGTTCTTAAAACATGAAAGAACCAAAGTGAAGGAAACAAGGAAACAAAAACAAATACAAGATATCTCTTGCTGTTATATTTTTGGAGGATTGAAAAAAAATGTATACATTAATTTAAGATAAATTGACATTTTTATAAGGTGTGACTAGGAAAATTTGCTTTTTCCATTCATCCAACTTTTCCTTTTCATCCTGTAGAGAAATTGACATAATTTCTGAACATTTTTTGATTATGCTTCATTATGTTTTCAACTTCTATTTTCATTCTTTTCTTCAATGTCTTTTGGTCAGCACCTGTCATTCCATGCTAATCATTGTGGTGAGTTGGATATTGTTTTTTTTTTTTTTTTTTTTTTTTTCCCCCTGTATCTAGTGAAATCCTGATTTTAAGTATAATGCTATGTTTGAAGAGAGATATATTTTTTATTATCTTGTTATTGTTATTAATGTATTTTCATTTTATTGTTTTTAAAAGCCAAACCAGATTAATAAATTTGACAAACAAAAATAAAAACAAAAAAACTTGTCCATAGCCAAAAATTATATAAAATTTCAAAGATAAACAAAGCTCTGGGTATTCATGCTGTAGAAAGTGACTAATATCATAAAAGTTTTTTGGAAATCAATAATTTAAAAGGACTAAAAGTTTAAGAGAAATACAAAGTTTGTGTAAAGAAAATACACCATTGTCTCATATATATGAATAGATGCTCTATAACACCCATAATAAAAACTACACCAATTAAACAGTCTCACAGTTCCAGAGTTATTCACTTACAGATTAGCAAAAGTCAAAAGTTTGTTTAAATTGTCTGTTGGTGAGGCCATGAGGAAATAGGAATTGGTGTGACACTGTAAAAGGCCTTTATCTGTACTAAAATTAAAAATGTAATATATCCTAATTCATCAAATTTATTTCTAGCATTTTTGAGATATACTTGAATAAGCACAATATGATGTATAAACTGGTCTTTCATTACTACATTGTTTGTGGCTGTAAACACCTGGAAACAACATAAATTTCTATGTTAATTGTCCCCATTAAATGATTGTTTAAATGATGTATGTATACCTAAACAACGGAATACTGTGCAACTCTAAAGAATGTGAAAAATCTCTGCAATACTTATCAAAAAAAGCAAGGTTCAGAGTAAGCAATGTGCTATGTTTTGCTTAGAAAGGGAAGAAATGAGAACATAGTTTTATATGTGATTATAAATTGTAAAATTCTGAAGAATTAGTAAGGAACTAATGACAGTGTTTACTTTCATGTGTGGTGGTATGGAACTAAACCAAGGGGGCACAAAACTAAACACTTCTACCATCAAAGAAAGGGCTTAATTACTAAGTTGCTTGTCTATCTTCTTCAAAGACTATAAGACATGTGAGGTGGGGAAGTATTTTTTGTTAATTATCATATTCCAAGGAATCTTATTCCTACTACACTTATTGAATGGAATTTTAAAGTTTTTTGAGCTATTTTTGAATATATCATCTACTCAAAATTATTTTTAAAAAGAAAAGTCTATTTTGCAACATTTATTTTGGAGAAAACGGGGTCAGAAAACTGGTTTCTTACTTAGAGATCACCTTAACTGATTTCTTACTTAGGTGATTTTTAAGCTTTTAAAAAAATCATTTTTTTGCTACATCAAATCTAAAAAAAATAAATGAACAAAGGGCAATCTAGGTGAATAAAGGAAGTTCCCTAGAAGAAGGTGAATAAAGGAAGACCAATTGTATGATACCATATGAAATTACTCAAAATAGAATTTGGGATTTTCTATTTTTAAAATTATTGGAGAGAAATCCAATTAAATTTGAAATCATATTTTTCTATTGACTTTAATTTGATGTAAAATAAGGCTTCCTTTACTGCCAGATATTTTAATAAATTCATAAATAATATTCAGAGTTTTTTTTTTTTTTTTTTTTTTTTTTTTTTAACAAGACTTACCTATTTTAAAAGAGTGTGCAGAAAGTAGTTAAGACACTCTCCATAAGATTCTTGGTGTGTTCTTCAAGGCAAACTTCCTGCAAAGGCAGAGGAAATTCTCAGTTGTCCCATTCCCACCTCATAGATTGCATTCTTTTGGGAATGCCAGTCCATGGACAGAGAATGCCTCCAAAGGACACAGGGCCTGAGGGAGGACCATGGGTTCAGCAGCAGTTCTGGGGCTTGTTCTGATGTGCTAATCCTGTGACTGCTTCTTGGCGTTGCCCATAGCCTTGGCTCCGACTCTTGGCTTGGATCTTGGGCCTTGGCTTGGTTAACTCTCTGACTTCTGGTTCTGAACACTGGCTGTGACCCCAGAATAAATACTTGCAACAACCTCATTAGAACTCCTGGTCTGTGGTTCTATCCTGGTTTCCTGGCCCTAGGCAGCTTCTCCAATGCCAGCTCACAGACTTGAGACTTTGTCCAGAGCTGCATGGGAAAGAATTTTAGCAAACTGTGAAGGGCTATACAAGTGCAAGAGATGAATATTATTTCCATTCAGTCTTTTGGCAAAGGCAGTAGTAAGGAATGTGATTGTATGATAAGCGGAAAGATGTCCAAGCCTTTTGATGATACACATGAAGAACTAGGCTAGAGATCCTTTACTTTTGGATCTATGCTAGAAAGATTAGCTCAATCTCTGTATAGTATAGTCATTCCATTGAGAATAAAATATCACTTCCAAAGTTCATCTGATGACTTTTGTCCTATGTTTCAGACAAATAATACCACACTGCCCACCTCAAGCCTCACATGTAGATGCCCACCCAGTAACTGCAACAGAGAAAGACTAACACTGAACTCGTCCTGCCCTCAACTTTCTGCCCTTTGTTGCTCTCCAGCTCGGGGAACACTAAGTGTCCAAGTAAGAGACTTTACATTAGGGCCGAGCATTACAGCATTACAGGTGCATTCCTGTAATCCCAGCTCTTGGGAGGCTGAGGCAGGAGGATTGCGAGTTCAAAGCCAGCCTCAGCAATGGCGAGGCACTTAGCAACTCAGTGAGACCCTGTCTCTAATAAAAATACAAAAAAGGGGTGGGAATGTGGCCCAGTGGTCGAGTGCCCCTGAGTTCAATCCTTGGTACCAAAAAAAAAACAACAACAAAAAAAGAGACTTTATATTAGCCTTGCTTTTCCTGCCCTCTTTCCCAACTAATAACAGTTCTGTTTATCTCCTTTGAGTCTTCTGTCTCTCTTCTATTGCAACTGCCACTGCCATTTGGTTGCTGTCTGTTTCCAGTTCTTCCTTTCTATAGTATCACATGGAAATGGGAGTGACATTTGGAAAACACACATCCCATTATGTCACTTTTGGAGTACCATTCCCACCAGGTGGAATTCTTCCATTGACTGGTAGGCTAAGACCTAACTCTCTATATTCAAGCCTACTTGTCAAAATTTCCATTTCTTCCTTAAAACTAAACATTGGTGTTTCCTCTCTTTTTTGACATAGAACTCTGCTTCTTCCATCAAAAGGGCTTATCACTCTGAGTTGTCAGAGTGATAGTCTTCTCCAAAGACTAGAAGACATTCAAGGGTAGGGACAGTATGTTTTGTTAATTATCATATTCTTAGTACCTTATGCAAGCCAGAGATATAGTAAGTGTTCAATAATTACATGTGAAATAATTGATTGAATTCATAAACATTTAAAATAAAATGTAAAATAATTTAACTACTGAAACAGGTAGATATCTGTTAATTCTTGAGAATAGTCAATTGAGAACAACAACAACAAAAAGTCGCCCAGAATAAAATGCGAAGGGCATTACAAAACATAAAGACAAAAGAATGAGGACTTTTTTTTTTTTTTTTTTTTTTTTTTGTGGTACTGGGGATTGAACTCAGGGGCACTTGACCACTGGGCCACATCCCCAGCCCTTTTTTGTGTTTTTATTAGAGGCAGGGTCTCACTGAGTTGCTAAGTGCCTCGCCATTGCTGAGGCTGGCTTTGAACTTGCGATCCTCCTGCCTCAGCCTCCCAAAGTGCTGGGATTACAGGCATGCGCCACCACGCCCAGCTAGAATGAGGACTTTGATAACTCTACTTGAGGTAAAGTAGAAAAAGAGAAAGGATGTGTCCTCTACCTGTATTCTCCAAACAGAGACAAATAGAGAGACAAACAGACAGACAGACACCAACCAACCCACAAAGATAACTTGGTTTCTTAGACTTAGCAGCTCTTGTGTAGAAAAGAAGGTGCAATGAATATCCTTGAAACGTTTTGTTAGTGTAAGGTTCTGAATGTCTGATGGGTATAAAGAGTTAAACATTGTATTGAAGTTTTGAAACCATAGACATATGTAGGGTGTTGCTTTTTGACATTTCACCATGGGGTAGAATTAGGTTGCGCATAGTTTCCCCATCACTGACCTTCTGACAGAGCAGATATTACTCTTAAACAAGCTCTACTTTGTATCAAACTACTGAGCATGTTTTTTTCAAACTAAACTTTGTAAGACTGGCAAGAAGGTCAGTTTGCAAATTCCAATGATCCTGCTATATTGTGATTCATCTTTATCTGGTTAAAAATTTCCTGTAAGTAAACTGAATATTGCGCATTTGTTTGAAATATAATTATTGTATCATGTCTCTATTATTACATATGACATTATTGGATATTGTTTTTCTACTCAAGATTATTGAGCAAAGAGAATTTGGGTCTTAGCCAATCTCAAGCTGTGGAGTGGCCCTGATATTTACCAGGATTTCAGAAATACAATGGTAGTATAAATATAGCTTTTCTAAACTTAACCTCACCTATTATTATCTTCTTTATTTCTTTTAATAAGGAAGATGCCAATTCTATTCTAAGGAAATTAGGAAATAAAAAAAGTTTATGTTTCCATCCAGGAAATTCTTTTCAATAACAAAATCTTCCCAATAACTCCTTTTGATAGTTTTGTCTTATGTCTGCATCTAAAGTTGTCATTATTACTGTTACATGGTTTAACAAAGTACACATATTGAAATTATTGCCTTCCAGAATCATGGGAAAAGAAGAAATCACTATTAAGAAGTTTATATTAAAATTGCTCTTCACTCAGTGATTCCTTCACTATGTGAGACCAAGTCTCTCAACCTGGCCATGATTGATATTTAGAGTTGAATAATTCTTTGTTATGGAGATGGCCCTGAGCATTACAATCCTTTTTCCTGTATCCACTAGGTACCAGCAGCACTCCCCATTCCACTGTGGCAATCAATTTGTGTCCAGACATTGTCAAATGTTTCCTAGGAGCAAAATTATCATTGGTTAAGAAGAATGCTTTACAGTTATAGCTTCATTCTTGTTGACACCAACCTCATACAGTAGAGGCTATGGGGTAGGTAGTTGCATTAGTCAGCTTTTTCCTCACTGTGATCAAAAGACCTGGCAAGAACAACATAAGGGAGGAAAAGTTTCAGAGGTCTCAGTCCAGACATGGCCGGCTGCATGAGGGGAGGCAGGACATCACAGCAGAAGAGAGTGGTGGAGGAAAACAGCTTAGGACATGGCACAAGGAAGCAGAGAGAGAGAGCCCTTGCTTACCAGGGACAAAATTTATACCCCAAAGTGCACCTATGTGACCCCTCCTGTCATATCCTACCTGCCTACATTTACTACCCAGTTAATCCCTATCAGGGAATTAATGCACTAATTAGGTTAAGACTTCATAACCCAATCATTTTACCTCAAACTTTCTTGCACTGCTCATACATGAGCTTTTGGGGGACAACTCATATCTAAATTGTAACAGTGCTCAAAAGTACTTTTTTTTTTTTCAAATTATTAAATAAAATTGCCCTCTCTTCTTTGTGTTTTAAATAGTTATCATCATAAAGAAAGTTCAGGGCATTCACTGTTTTCAACTTTGAGGTATTACTGTTTACCTAAAAGAAATGCACAGCTTGGCTTCTGCACTAGTGAAGTTTTAAATCAAATTTGAGAAAAGAGATCAATACTCAAAGAACATGAGAGACTAATGGAAGACAGAATATATTGGCAAGAGACTAAAAGGCAGAGTGGTCACATTCCAAATTGTATGGCACAAGCTATGGTTATGTTATTGATCTCCTGATTTGATGTTCTCTTGAAGGTTCTATGACCTATTTTGACATGTAGGCAGTGGCGAAATGCTGTTTATTAACTCAAAGCTTTCTGCTATGATATTCAATCACAAAGAGAACAGTAAGAAAATATTCTGTTTAAACAAGCCAGATCACTTTTACATGTGACAGCCAAGCCATGCTGGGGAGAAGGCGCTGAGCCTGGTTATGTTAGTAACCCAGTGGTAACTGAAGAAGACAAATCTAACCAGGCATGGAGAGTCTAGGGCTGACATGTGAGCCAGTGCATTTAGAATGAGGGCACATTAATGGAGATCAAACCATGTTTTTCCACTAACATCAGACCTCAGCTATTTAACAATTATAAAACTTTCCTAACATTTACGAGTTTCTAAACACATTTATTTTCTTTTATTCTGCAAATTCCTACAACTAATGAACTGATTTAGGACATTTCATGTTTTTGTGTTATCTAATAACATTCAAAGACCAAAAAAAAAAAAAAAAACCTTTTCATTTTAACCATTAAAATACTGGTGAAATAGCTTATATCAAATTCTAATATGAAATCTTTACTGATATTAACAATGGAAATACGGAGGATATGATTATGATACATTTCTGTATCTTTCTTATATATAAAAATTTTTCAAACCAAATAATACAAGTTAAAAAAAAGTGGATGATTTTCCTATGTCCTTGTAATCAGCTACATTCCACAATATTAGTAGTTGTATTATCTTGGAGTAAGGATGATGACCAAGCAGAAAAATGCCCCCTGTTGACCTACACAACATCTAGAAGAAAGGAGAAACCAAGGTTTTTGTTCAAACATCAACTACAAATGTTCCAACAGATACACACATAGCCAGTGAGATTTAGTGGTTGGTTGTTAGCACAGCATAACCTGGACCATTCTGTTGATATAAAGTCCAAATTCTGCCTTTTGCCAATGAGTCATCTGAGGCCTAGAGAAGTCACAGCACTTGACTGCGGTTGTCAGCAAGGTGGCAGAATCAATTCCATAATCAACATCAGCAGTCTGGGGTAATGTATTTTTTCCCTTACACAAGTGCTCTTCAGAGTTGGGGTGTTTACCAACAGAGAACATGAAATGATTTTAGTTGTAATGTAAATATTATCTTAAACAATAATGAATCACAGGAAGAGAAAATTAATCTCTTTCCAATTATCTTCATTTCTACTCATTAATAAAAGGAAAATTCTCTATTTCATGTTAGAAATCTATAATAGTGTCTTCTTCCCCTTCCCAGTCCCCTTGCCTTCCCCTTCCTATCCTTCCCCTTCTTCTTGCAAAAATCAATCAAAATTTATTTATTTAATTTACAATACAGCGTCTTAACAAAACTTATTTTAAGAGACAGAAACATAACAAAAATAGTACCATGGCTCAATGTACAGAGTCCCATGCAGAAATCAAGAAAAGGACTGAATCAGGAAAAAATACAAAGATGCAAAGAGAGGCTAGAGATCCAAATCAGGGCTTTTGGCTGGAGACCTGCCTTGCAAGTACTTCTTAAAAGTTTTTTTCAGCGCTAAGCAGCATGTGTTTTCAAAAGGCTATCAATGTTGGGTTCTCTTGGTAGGCTCTGGATGGAGAGCAGGATGGTCCTGGTATCATGAACAGTGGACCTCTGTCTTCAGTTTCCTTCTATTGCAAATGTCCTTTTCTTGCAAAATATAACAAGAGAGCAGGACTCAGGCTTTGAGCCTTCCTTGGGTGCTAGATGGAATTTAATAAGATAGTTTTTATTTATTTATTTATTTTTGGTAAATTTTATAGTTACCTTTTTTATATGGTAGATGATACTGGCTTCCTATTGTTATAGTCAAATAAAGTTTACTTTAAAAACACATTTGTTTAATAACAAAAAGTTAATGAAAATATTAAGTAACAAGTCAGGTGATGTGCATATATGGGTGAAATTGTGAAAGTCATACCCAGTGGTGTGGGTACTAAAGGTAAACATGAGAGGTGAAGTGACTATAGTTAAAGTTTGGGGAAATTCTACCATTTTGAAGTAGTTTATGTCTTTTTATTTCATATAAAATAGAAAAAAAATGTGGTATTATTCATTTATTTTATTAGTTTCTATCTATTCTGTTAGAAAAAAATGTACTTTTTTAACATCTCCTAACAAGAATTTTCTAAGCTCTGGATGGCAGAGTAGGGTCTTCAAAGACTGAATATCTCATATAGCTAGAAAAAAATTCTTCAGGTAAAGATAATAAAAAATATGAGCAATTTTACTGACTTTCTGTGATTTATTTGAACCTTGCCTACACTTGGCAGATTTAATCTATGTAATTTGCAGATTTAATCTATGTAAACAGTGCTTGTGTAAACTGATTTGAAAAGTATTTTCTATTCTTCTTGCTTTTACCATAGTTTGTGGTCTCTGAATGTTATCCATAGTTGACATTTATTCTGTATGCATGAAGATAAATTTTGTTTGTCTCAGTTAGATAGCATCTTTTCCTTTGTTGGCTTGGTCATGATTAGGAGCAGGTAAAGATTTTATTTTTTTGTTTTTGTTTTTTCCCTCAGGTAAATGTTTTTTATTCAAATTAGTAAATATTAGTAAAAGTGGAGCAAAGAGTGGTAAGGAAAGAAGGAAGAGAAAAGGTGTTTTTGTTTCTTGAGTAACAATGAAGAAGGCATGATTAAGAAAAATTGGTACGAGGAGGAACAAGTTTTAAAACAAGGTGCTAGGTATAGATTTGAACAGAGATTTTAGCTTAGAGCAATATGATAATTAAAAATATTGTGCTACATTAAACTACTTTACACAGAACCTCAAAATTTAAAGTTATGTAGGATCATGAAAATTTAATATTATTTATTTTCTATTTTTTGTTACACATGTAATTGTCATATAATTTATTAGATACATATGTATACATTTCAATTTTGAATCTCTAGGGCTGAACTCCATTTAAAACCACAATGGCCATATAATGTCTTCGTTTTGTACTGTTCTACACTTTACTTCATGCCACCTTAGCAGTAAAAGGCTATGTAATTGGATTGGAATATTGCAATGGTTCTTCTGGCCTTTTCAACAAACTGTATTTCTTGAATACTATTACATTAAATGTGATTGGAGAAAGGGTTTAGAATATTCTATTGAATACCAAGTGCTCTTAAGAAATTTGAAATCTAGTAGAATATATTGTATTTAAGTTTTAAGAGTCAAATGCAAATTGTACAAAGATGATCCTGTATTGATCAGGCTGAGATTTATGTTGTAGTTTCTCTTACATTCTGTTGGCAGATGATAGCGGAAGTTTTGCTCTAAGAATCTTTTTGAAAACATGAATTGTTCCAATGTGACTGATATATGAGGAAACAATTTGCATAATGAAAAATTTTCACCAGTTGATGTACAACTTTATTTGTAAGAAATGCAAGGTGAACATCAAAAACTTCACACAGTAGAACCACATTTCTTAGAAATACACAAAATACACATATGCACATTTCTTAAACATCTATGAGCCACTGTGTTCACTACCTGTGTTATGAGCAACACCTGTCCTCATCTGGTAATACAGATTTCAATATAAATTCATGTAATCCCCTATCTACCCAGTCACAAGCTTTTACCTTTCTGAGGTTCACTTCCTCAAGCAAACTTCAGGTCTTTCTCCAAGTAAAGTGAAGCTTACCTGAACTATGCATTTCTTAAACATTTATCATTCCCTGTATCATTCCCATGGGCAAAACTATGAGACAATGTTAATTGGGTCTCTTTTTTAATGAGTCACTAATAAATTTTTGAATGTTGTATCCCAACACCATTTTCCCATAAGCCCTGATTTTGATTGCATGCTTTTACATATATCTCATTACAGCAGAACTGATACATCTGCTTATTTGGGTTTAATAATAATGGTATTGATACTGACAGTAAGACTATGGGGGGATGTTTGGAAGCTTAAGACTACTGCCCAATTTTAAACATGTTCAGAAATATTTGGAACTTTGAAACATTGCACTTGTCTTGTAAAATATGTTCAGACATGTCAAAAACTGTGGTAGTGAAGCCAGATTTAAAGATAGGTAGTGAGTGTAGTTAAGTAAATCCGGTCTAATATTGAGTCTAATAAAAAAAAAAAAATGGAGTCCATAAAGGAAATGGAGTCAGTCTGAGCCCTGGGAAAACCAGAACAATGCCTGGGAGATTGAAATGTTAATGTCTGCAAGGTCAGGGCCCATCCTAAAGAATGTTAAGGAAGCAGCTCCCAGCAAACAGGGAGATGCTAATCAACTTGCCCTAAGTCCTTCCTGCCAGATCACTCTTCCCCCACCCCCATGGGCCCACCTGTGTCACACCTTTTGGCTTTCCTGTCCCAGGCAGGATAGAAGGAGATAAGCAAAGACACTAGGGAGAACAAAAGAAGACCTTAGATATAAAAGGAAGAAGACCTCCCCTTCCAAGGGATTTTTGCCTTCAGGGTCCCCTTCTCCCTGAGGTGGGGGGGGGGGGGTCTTTTTCTACTGTCCTTTAATAAAGCCTTTCCTTTTCCACTCTACCTCAGTGTGCTTCTTAGGTGTTATACTTCAAGATTGGAGAAGCAAGGACTCCTCAGGGTAAACAATGGTACCTGTTGTAAGGAGCAATTGCTTCCCCAATGGAGAGGCAACTAAGTCACCTGGGAAGGAAACTTCTTCTTGGGTAATAAGCAAGTTCTCAGTTTCCAAGAGCCAATTACTGCCACTTTAGTTTTCCTTTCAGCAATGCAGGAAATACAGAATGAAGTCCAGTTTCCTAATTCATTTATTTATTTGTGTTTTTAGCAAATATCTATTGGGTAACTACTATGTTCTAGATAAGCTGGATATTATGCTGAATATGATAGATCAAATCTTTGCTCTTGTAAAGTTTATATTTGTCATTAAAATGATAAATATGCAGCCAGGTACAGTGGCACATGCCTGTAGTCCCAGCAGCTAAGGAGATGAGACAGAACAATTGTGAGTTCAAAGCCAGCCTCAGCAACAGTGAAGCACTAAGCAACTCAGTGAGACCCTGTCTCTAAATAAAATACAAAAAAGGGCTGAGGATGTGGCTCAGTGGTGGAGTATCCCTGAGTTCAATCTCTGGTACAAAAAAAAAAAAAAAAAAAAAAGATAAATATGCAATCATCTGAATAATCAAAGAGAGTTAAGGGTAGATTCCTTCTATGCTTTTTGTTTTGGCATGAGTTTGTGGGGGTAATCTTTCAGGACTAATTTTTATTTTCAGTTGGATGGACTCGGACAAATGAGATTAGGAAGTTTTTCTCTGAGAAGAAAATGCCAAAGACAAGTATTCTGTAGAACATATTCTCCAAAAGGATTTCTTCCTTCTGGACAATCAGCAACCTGCACCAATCCTGGCTGTAGCTGTGGGGCCTGATGCTGGGTTCTGGGTCATGTGGTGAAAAGCTACAAGAAGGGCAGACTTGGCTTCCAGTGGTTTCTAAATTGAATTAACCAAGCAAACATTTCAGCTATTCACCACCAGTTGGAAACATTAACTATTCATATTAAACTATTAAAATTTTTGACCATGTTTAAGTTCTCAATACGAATTTAGCAGAACTCATTAGAGTCTTAGAGGAAGAGGGTTAACTTCTTTTCATTTCTTCTAAATATACAGTTGTTTTCCTAGTCCTGTTACTCAGGATCTTTCCCAGTTCTGCCTGGCCTTCTCTTTTCCAGATCTCCTTTTGTTCTGCAAAGGACTCTGAGCCTTGGGTGAGGTATTGAACTACAATGGAAGAGGAGGGGGGCATTTGTGGTCTGTTTTGAACCCTACCAAAATGTATTGGACAAGTTTTACTTTCTTAGAGTGCTATACAGTGATTTTTTTTATGTGTCTAAGAAATGGAAACATTTTGTCTCATATAAAAAAGAAATATTTTTTATACTGTGCTCCACTCACAGACCACATCAGAGGTATTCTAAGAATAGAATAGATCAAATATATTTTATGGAAATATAATGAGAAAAGGATGTGTTCCCAAAACTCACTCTGAACAAAGGAATGCAGCGTAGTCAGGAATACTTTAATGCTCCTAACAATTTTCTCATGTGAAAGGCTGAGGAACGGCCCTGGTTTGAAGAAATCTCCCACTTCTCCCCAGGCTCCCCTGAACTTGAAATCAGAACTAGGAAATCTATACATTGTGAGTAAGAAAATGTATGGAAAAAGTGACTTAGGGCATTAACCAAAAGACACATTTGAAAGAAGAAAACATCAGTATGAAATATTTTGTCATATTTCATTTCATTGATCATGTATTTATTTTATGTATTCCAGAGTACTGAAGCTTAGAAGCAACTGAATTTCTGGGGGTTCATATTAGATTTGTCAGTCTGTGTTTGAGAGAACTTACTAGGAAACAAAATATATTACAATCATTTGCTTTTTATCATACTGTTTTATCATGTATACAAAGCACAGTAAGAATAAGTACAGTGAACATATATCTTTTTTGAAAAATAAAGTACATCAAGGACTGAATATATAGTCGAATAAAAACACTCCTTTCAACAACAATAACCTACAGGTGTTCAAGAAACTGAATTTATTGGTTTCATTAAAGTGAACTGATCAGAAGTATATTTTCTTCTAATCATATTATATAATGCACTCTAACAATATGTTAGTTTGCTTTTTTAAAATTTTCTAGCTGTTATACTAATGCAAAAGTGTGATTTTCTTCCTTCTTCCAGATTCTGTGTTCCAATTTATACATTCATATTCATTTTTTATGCTGGATTCAGTGTTGCCACCAAATGTCTGTATTGTCTTGCTGAGTTTATTTAGCTTAATAATTTTTCACTTCTGAGATATTCTAAATTGGACAATAATATTCAGTCCCATTAAACCCTACTTTGTGTTTTCTCAAAAAACATATGCATTCTCAAATAATACTGTTTATTTACTATACGTTCTATAGTAAAGTCTGAAGGGACTACAAAGTCCCATGAAAGGAAAGTCATCATAATATTTATGCATTAAACACACATATTCATGTACATATATCTATTTTTTGAAAGACCCAAAATGCATATGCTATCATGGCCCCCAAGGTAGCAATAACATATGCAGAGAAAATTTATGCAGTTCCAGGCTGTGAACAGGATTTCTACGAGCTACTTCCAGAAAACATTACCCCCCTCCTCGTTCTTCAATCTGTCCACTTACTTCACTCTGAAGACCTCCTTCTCTTTCTAAATTGACTAGTGAGCTGGGTAAGTTAGTCTAATCATTTAGGTTTGCGGTTTGGTGACTTCTGTGGGGTAATGGAAACATTTTTAGAAAAAGTGTGTGTGTGTGTGTGTGTGTGTGTGTGTGTGTGTCTGTGTATGTGTATGTGTGTGTGTGTGTGTCTGCGTGTTTTTTCCCTTGTAAAGAATTTGCAGAATGGATACATTACTTAAATATAGGAAGTTGCTTTATTGCTAAAAAAAATTCAAGAGAATATATTCAGATTGTATTTTTGTCCCCTAAAATGCTCTTAGTTATTTTGAACAAGAAGACTAATAAAAACTATATGGCACTTAAAAATAACATTTAATTTTTTCAAAAGATAAATCTAAAAAAATACTACTTTTATGAATTTACTGAAAGAGAAATTAATATATAACCTGAGAATCTTAGTTTTCATTATTTAACAGGAAATTCTGCTGGAGAATTAAAAATGACATAAAGCATATCATGCTCAGTTTTGATGATATCCACCCATAATATTTTTCATTTAATGTTTTAAATATTATATTTATTAATACTTTTAGTGCTGAATATTTATGTAGTCTATACATGTTATGCTTATGACTTATAAGTATAATGTACATTTTAGCATAATATTCATACATAATATATTTTTATTTTTATACTTTGTTGTATAGTACTTATAACATGATGATTACATTAAATTCTGTTATTTGGAGCCTGTCCTCTTAAGTTCTGATGGATCATGAGATCCACCATTAAAATTCTGCATTAGGCCATGTGTGGTGGCACATGCCTATAATCCCAGCTACTCGGGAGACTGAGGCAGGGGTATTGCAAGTTCAATGTCAGTCTCAGCAACTTAGTGAGACCTTAGCAATTTACTGAGAACATGACTCAAAATAAAAAAGTAAAAGGGCTGGGGATATAAAACTTTCCCGAGTTCAATCCCTGGTCCCCCAACCAAAAGTAAACAATAAATAAAAAAATATATGCATTAGAATACAATAAAATAGAAAGATAAAAAGGATTTATGAGGTCTTGAAATCTCATCTTATTGGTATTTCTCGTCTTCTGCCTCCATTTTTGTGTAAGGAAAATCGACATGATTTAAGGAATGAATATTCAAGCTGTTTCCTAGGTATAAATTAAAAACAGATTTATTCATGATGAAATAGTCCATTCTATTTTTAAACTGCTGTTCTTAATAATATTAAAATAGTGTCAAATTTTGTCACTTTATAATTTCCATTCTTTGCATAATTGTAGCATATAGGTTTTCCTCCAGTCCTACTTATTTACTCATCTTGGGGGAAATGCACAATGTGCGAGATCTCCCACAATCTGTATTCCTGCTATTCAGACAGCCTTTCCTGTACCTTCCTCCCTGACTGTCTCAGCCACATTGGTCACCTTGTTGCCTCTCCAGTGTATCAGACAATCTCTGTCCCGCTAAGGCACCTGCTTGAGTGTTTCTCTGCCTAGCACATTCTTCTCAAGATATCTAGTTGGTTGACACCCTTATTTCCTTCCATTCTTTGGTCAAATATCACTTTTACTTAAGGTCAACCCTTATCACGGTATTCACATTGCAACCTGTCACCCCGTTCTCTTCCCAGCCTGTTCTCCAAGCCCCTTTAATTGTTCAAATTCACCACGGGGCTTATTGTCACCTGATAAACTGGTTGATTTACTTGTTTATTACATTTACTGTCTGTTGTTCCTTAAAGAATAGGGGGTACTTGAAGCAGGGACCACTGTCTATTTTATTTGCTGACATATCCAAGTGCCCAGGTTTGTGTCTGGTACAATATTTTCCATCATACTCACAGATACATGGAATGGGTGAATGAATGACTAAGTTAATAAAAGAATACAAGATAACTCTTTTCAGCGATTGTAATAATTTTCAAACTCTCCTCATTCCAATTTCTGTTCTCTGAATAATTCCCAACTTCTTAGTATTCCTGCAAAACTAGTATTCCAGTTTTTCTTGAATATGAAGAGAGAAGCACTATAATGACATCCGGCATTGTAGTCTCAGTAATTCTGTTAAGGCAGTCAAGTTTCACCTTTGCCTCACATGGAAGTTGTAATGAACACTGAGATACACTTTTATATGAGCCACCCTTACACTTCCTGTTCCCTATTCTGTACTTGTGTCGTTGTTGTATGTTTTGTTTTATAGACATAAAATTTAGAATTTGCATTTGTTCATTTTACATTAGATTTTTGTTATATTTGACATAATTACCCCAGGTTATTGAGATCTTCACCTTCCCATTCATTCATTCATTCATTGAGTCGATTAGTTGATTATCTACCAGGCAATACTCATGATCCTCAATGATGAATGAGAAGACAAAAAAGATAGCAGCTCTCTTGCAATTTGCATTCCTGAAGGACAAGTAGACACTAACATGTAAGCACAATGCACAACAGAAATTGTGACAGGAGGGTCTCCTATCATCAGAACATGCAATAGAAGATTTGACCTGTCTTTCTAGAAATGACAAGTTGAAAGCTGAAAAATAATTTGAGGGAAAAAATGAAAGAAGAATTTTCCTCAAACATTTATGATGAAGTGGAAAACAAAGTCCTTGTGTCATAAAGCACCATGATGTATTTAGGACCTGAAAGAAGATCAAAGTGTCCAAAGTCAAAGAGGTGCAAAGGAATAAGATGAGGTGGTGGGCAGCAGGTAGGGCTAGTGAGCTTGTATCTTGGACTCTCTTAGCTCTCTGGTATTTAGGGATCCTCAGAGGCAAAAGTTATTTTGTCTACTCTACACATGGATTGTGCTAATGTGGTATGGTTGTGCTTTAGCTTCTTATAGAACTCAGAGACATTCCATAGAAGATTTATTTCAGTTAAGATGCAATCACAGTCTTCAAGTATAAGGACCCAAGGGAATAAGAAGATGGAGGTTGGAGAAAGTCTGGTAATAAACAGCTCTTCTTTATCGCCTCGGAGGATAGCACAGTGGGGAGTAGTTTTAAAATGCAGCAGAAAGTTGAATACAGCCTGGAAGCAGCTCATGGTTTCTTTGCCGTCTTGGCTTATATTTATAGGGTCAGGGAGAAGAGTTGTTGCAAACCTTCTTCCATTTAAAATTGGATGTTTTTATCAGAAGAATCAGTTGGGTCCTTATAAATTCCATTCTTAAGCATCTTTAAAAAAAAATTAAAAAAGAAAACTTTCTCATCCCAAATATAAAGGCAAATATAAAGACTGTCAAACAAACACTAATTAGATGTTGGTTTAATTCAACCTGAATGTGCTTTTTCAATATCCCAGAGTACTAGTCTGGTAATAATTTCCTTATCTCAGTGCATCACTCTGCCCCACTTGTGCTTATTAGTAGGATGTCTACAGTAGGAAGAAACTTCCTCCTACTCCTGAATCGCTCAAGAATCCCAGGGGCTTGGTTCATATGCAAGTGGTGTAGTTTAGGTATCTTGTTTCCCAAAGATTGTTGTGGAGAGAATTGAAAGTTCTAAGGTTTCTTCCTGCCATGGGGTGAGGCCCCTGTTTGTCCAGGGTCCTGCACAGTGCACAGTGTGGCTGCATGCTGGAGTTCAATGCTATTAAAATCTTACTTCACATGCATGTATCAGCATTGTTTCTCAAGGCAAAACTCCATAATGTAAGGGCTGGAATGCCAAGAACTTTAGGCATTCCATCAGAATCAGTGGAAGCCTGGAAGCCTTCCCTAATTTGCTCCTGGTAATGTTGCCATTGTATTTACTGGTATCATTTTCTGTCTACAAACTTTGGTTCTGGCCACCTTATTCTCCCTGCCAAATTTCTTTAGCTTTGAGTCTTTAGTAACTTGAGTCAAGTTCTCCCAGTCAGAAGAGTCCTGGACCACTGTGTCAATCTACTCTACTCCCACATCAGGAATCTCCTGATTTAAGACACCCAAGACATCAAACATTTTCTTGTACCTTTTTCATCTATTTTCAGTTGAAACCCTTCAAATGACCTTGAAAAACTTAAAATCCATTTTATGGTGACACATTTACATCTGACATGGTAACTGGGAATAATTTATATTTGGTTTGTGTGTTTTATGAACTCAGATGAAAACTTTGCTAATTAGAAATATGGATGCAGAATGGCAATTATTTTTTAGTTTTTTGGTCCACTGCTGTGTCTTCAGAATCCAGAAAAGAACCTGATATATAGCAGGTGTATTTATCTGTGGAATTAATAGCCAGATAGTAATCATTTGGGGTCCAAGTGACTAGTGGCAGAATTGTGGTCATAAAGTACCTCATCAAGAAGAATAACATTGATAAGACTGGCTAAAATTTACAATTTAAATCTAATTGATACAGATTTGGAATAGGAAATAAATGGAGACAACATGATGGTAAAAGTGGGGTGATAGAGTAAATCAGAGAAGGAGAGCCCCACAAAAATTTACTTTTAGAAAATATTTAATTCTGTAACAATTTCACACATGTGAGGAAAGAAAGTTTTCATGTGAACATGAGGCAAATAATTTGTTCTCAATTCTTCATATCCATACATACATTCTCATCACACACAACCATACACACACCCACACCCACATATATTGTATGTCTTCCATATAAAAGTAGACTTTTAAAGTATGTTAGATAAATGTTAAGACAACAAAATTTGATAAATTTTACTGTTCAAGTGTCTCTTTATTGTTCCTTTTATAAATAAAGCAATGGAATGTTGTTTATGGTAATTATTTCATATATGTGCTTTTATTAAATAAGATATATGACATAATTAATAATTTGCATCCTAACCTCCAAAGAAGGTATTCTGGTCTATTGGGCACATAAGAGAAGATTAAAAAATACCTAATTATCTATCAAACCAACATATTGGGAACTTACTATAAACCACTTATTTTTCCCATTTATAGGATTTCATCCTCCTATATTACATTCTAGTACCTCTGTTTCTGTCAGTTAAAAGCCATATATGATTTTGGGATAGAAAGGGAAGGTATAAAAATGTAAATTCACTATGGCTCAGTGGCTTAATTGCTGCTGGGTTCAATCCCTGGTACCAAAAAACAAAAACAAGGAAATGTAAATTCACTCATGTTTGTCACATAAATTTAAATCCCATGAAAAATTAGCATTGGTGAAGATTGAATAAGAGGACATTGTTTTTAAATTCAATATACAGCTGGCATTTCTTTATCAGGTCATTTCATGTTTATTTTATTACTGAAGTAATATTTAACATTTATATTAACTTCAAATTTCTTGTTTTATATTCTCGTGGGAATCTGGTCTTAATTAAATTAATTTTATTTACATAATTTAAAGTGCTTCTGTTCAGAGATCAATTTTGTTCTAATGCCCAGTTAAAATTTCTGGTTTCCTTGTGTTTGAACATCAATTTTAAATTCACTTCTGCATAATTCCTAGAGATTTATTTTCTCATCAAAATGGTTTACAAGGATATGTGATGCTTCTTAATAGTGAAGGAATTCAATTGTGATTTTTTTCTAAGGAAATTCATAACATAGGAACAACAACTTACTGGTTTACAAGTTAGGAATACCTCAAAATGAAATTCTGAAAATAATAGCCACTTAACCCAGAATAGCAGAAGAAGTTAAAATTATATTAGACTACACACAGTGTTTACTCATGGGCATTTAGGGAGAAAGATTTCTTAATGTAGTGAGATGTTTGTTAAAGCCTATTAGAAGACATAGAACCTAAGTGGACATTTTTTTTTTTTTTTTTTTTAAGATTCAAAGAACGTCCTTTAGAATATTTAAGAACACCTTTATTGATTCCATAGATGTGGTTTATCAAAGTAACCAATCCTTTTGACTCGATCAGTGCCATTCCATACAGTGGTCAATCTGGTGTTTCTCTTATCTAAAGGCAGCCAGTATCACTGTGGCTGGTTAAAATATATGCTGTATGGAGACTCTGAGGCCATCAGAATTTTTGTTTTAAATGACTTTTTCATTTTTATTTTGGAAAAAGAAATTAGAAATTCAAATCCTTAGACATGTTCTATGAGTGTTTTTTTTTTTTAAATAAGAATTTGTTTAATCTGGCCAAATAAATTGTGACCATTTTTTGGTAGTAGGATTTAAACACTCTTTTGGATCCTTAATAGAAATAAATACTTTGGTTAAGAACATCTGTATTGAAATAAATGAAAATAGACCTAACTTCTAGCCCTGTCTCTTATTAACTGTGGGACTATGGGCAAATTCTTCAACCTCTCTAAGGCTTTAAGTCTGCAAAATGGGAACATGAGTAGCATTTAGGTGAAGATAATGTTAAATGAGATAATAAACTTATAGCAGTGCCTGACATGTTGTAAGTAGCAAGTGTTATAGTATGTTATAGTATGTGTTGTTATTATTATGATTTTTCCACCTAGTAGAAGACTATTTTCTGCTGTCACTCCATAAATATTTAGATGATTTGTTATGATGCTTATTTGGACAAATACTAGATTTGGGATATGAAATGAGAAATGGACCATTGGCATCATTACACAAAATCATTACGTACCCATGTCCTGAAAGCATAGGTCATTCACACAATTCCACATAAATATTACCCAGTTATGTCTGAGATATTCAGTTCCTGTCCTATGCCCTGTTTGATGGAGGCTTCAGTCTATCCCCATATTCCTGTCCCCCATTATCAAGTGGAACTCTATAGTGATTTAGGAAGCAGTATGAAATACTACTGATATTTTCATTGGGAGGTTGAAAAGATTATTTATATCTGACAACACTAGGCAACATATGAAATAAAAGTGCCCATTGGGCATCTCTGTTTTTCCCAGAAAGACAGCTTCCTTGACTATTGTCAGTACTGAGTTCCTTTACTCTCAAATCCACTTTCTTGTCATGGGAAACCCAGCTTCAAGCTCATGTGTTCCAGTCACTTACAATGTCTGAACCTACCCCCATTTGAAAGCAGTTTAGAGGTTATCTGTTGTTTATGCAAAGATGCCCCTTTGTGGGTCTCACACTTCTCTTGTGGATGCCTCATCCCAGCAGCATAAAGTACTCCTTCCTCAAAGACCAGGCTCTTGGGAGTGGATTTTGACATCAACAAAACTGAAATCTTCTCCATGTCATTACTTATACAGTATATTAAATCTGAAAATTTTAATTTATTTCAATTTATGTAATGCTTACTGAGCATTTGAGAAAGCACTGGAAGTGAGAGGATAGAAAGAGGATCAACAATGTCTGTGTTCTCCTGTCTGTGGAGAGAGAGACACATAATTAAGTAATGCTAACAAAGGGTCAGATTTCATTAAATACATTAACAGACCTTGGGGCTAGTATTTGGACATAGAAGAGGGAGAAATTAATTTTAATTGGGTGATTTCTGGTAACAATGATTTTGATTGTATGAAATCATTTCTCCATTATCCATTTTATTTATGAATATTAGGATAGAAAGTTATTAAAGGAACTGTTGAAAAGAGAAAAGGCAGGGTGGTGGGGAAGGGGTCATGTTAGGGGTACTGTAGAGACTTTGGAGTGCAGTTGGTAGGATGGAGAAATGAGAGAGGGTGTATTGGAACACAGCTCTGGAAAAGAAGGCTTTCAGTGGTATAGATGCTAAAGGAAACAGAGTCATTAGCAGAAGTCATGAAAAGTTTTTGAACAGGGACTGCTTTGTGCCAAGTGGGTTGCAATGAACACAGCATCAAAAATTCTGTTTAATAATATGATGGATATGATATATAATATGATGGATATGATTGTTGAGTTATCGTGTTATTGAGCTAAACCTATAATTTCACTTAACCTTCACAACACTGTTTTATGTCTGCTTTGCTGAGGGGGAAAACTGAGGCTTAAAAAGATAAAGGAATTTGCTCAAGAACTCACAGTAAGTGTCTGAGTTGTGTTGTATTTAGGGCTTTCTGACTGTAAACTTTGTTTTAAATTTTTTTCTTTACTGCAAGGGAATTGCAGTTCATCAGACAGAAGTAGAATTTGGTACTTCATTTGCACAACTACAAGTGGAGAGGGTAGGGAGGAAGATTTTTAAAATAGTGTAAAAGCTTCTACGGGTTTGCAAAACTGATTAGAAAAGAAAGGTAAGAAAAAGAGAGATCTCTGGACAAGAGAGGAAAAAAAGTAGAGCCCAATTGCCACATGGTTCCCAAACCAGGAGGAGCATCTTGCTGAGAAACCTAGTCCTGGAGTTCATCCTTAGGAGAAATGATGGATATGGTTGGAACAACGAATGTCATGAAGAGGATGAGACTACAGGAGAAGGATGCATGGAGGAAGGGAAGGAGGAGTCAGCACCTCCTAGAACCAGGAGGAGAGCCAGGTAGGACAGGTCAGGAGTTAGAGGCTGTAAAGGAAGAAATGATGGGCTGTCAATGAAAATAGAAAGCATTACGTTATAAGGTGCCAAGTGCATACTAGATGGGCAGCCTTGAGAAAGTAAGTCAATTTCTTAAAGCAGCAGTTGCTTAAGTTGCTGTTAAAAACTGCTGATAAGGGAAAGGTTGTTGTGAGGATGAATGTGCTAACTAGCACATGTAAATCACCTATCTCAGCAACAGGCATATAGTTCATATTCAATCAAGTCAGTTGTCATCATCATATCTGGTAAGATTTAAAAGAGGACTGGGTTTGATGACACATGGATTTGTGTTATACATTTGTGGGGCAGAAATAGATGACAAAAGGGTAAAAGGAGTCAAAGAAGTAGGGAAAGAAACCCTAAACTAGTTTTCAAAGAGCTTTATAGCAAATGTGAAGGTAGAAGGCAGTAACTTAATGAAGATTATTCTAGAGAGAATTTTAATGGGATTGAATACGTTTTTAATTTGAGAGAAAGGAGGCAGCAGAAAGGGAGAAGGTAGGAATAACAGGTGGAGGACAATGCTTGTAAATGGATGTGCAGAAAATGGTCTTTTGAAGCAGAATTCGTTTTAACAACATCATAATGAAGTTATTTGAGAATATGTGTTCTTCGTGCACAGGTGGGATGAGTTGTACCAGGGATTACACTGGGGTGTAGTCTCATTCAGTGATTCATTTGTACAACTCAATTCCCATTGTGGAAATTATTTGGGAGTAAGCTCTACAACTAAAGCTGTGACTACAGTTTTTCCATTCTTTAAATATTAGTGATGCTGAGATTGATCTCAAGGAATGTGATTTAGATTCCTGATGGATATTGCAGGGACTTCACTGGTTTCACAGAGAGAGAGGGGGAGAGAGAGAGAGAAGAACATCTCATTTTCCCCCTGTGCCAAAGGACATGAAAGTGAGTATATCTTCACAGGCTATGAGATTGCAATAAAGATGTGTGCAAATTTAGATGGAAATTAGGCATGTTCCCAGGGCTCCTGGAAAATTGCCAGCATAGCGCTCAACACATTGCCTTTATAGACTATGTATATATTTATTTCTTTGTAAACCCAGTCTATAGAGTTTTCTGTTTATGATTGTTCCCAAGGACATTCTTTCTCCAAGCATTTCTCTAAGCAGACACTAACTCAAAGCCAGTTTTAAACTATATCAAAGGTAACCAGAATTTTCCATGAAATTCTATTTCATTGATATTATGATTTATTTTTTACAATTCCTATTGTGCAATAATCCTACTGAAAGACTTTTCAAAGATGAATAGGTGTATGTGTGAGTGTATGGGGGGCAATTCAAAATACGGAGAATTAGCCATGTTACTTTTCTCAGTTCCCTTAAATGCACTTTGAATAGGCTCTTGAAACATTTTCTGTTTGGTATTATAGTTTAATTCTTAAATATCTTTCCTATTCTAAATATTTAAAGCCTTAGTTGTTTTGTAAATCTAAATATGACAGTGTAAGTTGAAAAGCAGGATATTAATTGCTGAAAAGATCAATGCTATTACTTTTGAAATACTTAATCATATCAATCTATTTTTCTTATGTTCTCTTATTATTTATTTCAAAAGCATGTGGTAAGGTAAAGACTATTAAACTACTCTGACTTAAAGAAGTTTACCATGAATTATAGTTTCCCTGAAAGATACAAATATGCTTAATTCAGTGACTTATGCACTTTTGTTTATGGTTTTCTTTCTTTACACAATTCTAACTTTCTTTAAAGTAATGCAGTTCTAACTAAAATGATTTATTACCGAGAAAATAAATAAGTCATTTGGTGACTCAATATTTATAAAATTGGAGAAATCTAGTTTGGACATATTTAAACTCTTGTGACTTTACTAATAAATAAATTTAAATATAGGATCCATTTAATCTTTTTTTCTCTTTGTATCTTCATGTTATTGCTAAGAATCAAATTACTCAATACAAGTTATTTATAAATTTGTATTTTATATAGATTTTATTGAATATTTATACTATTCTATTAGCATTAGAATAGTTTTTCATAAAATAAATAGGTGCCTCCCTAAGCACTTTATATTCCTGTTTTCTAAATTTATAGCACAGTTTTGAGAATAAAGAAAGCTTCTTGGTTGGAGATTTGTAGAAAGACACCTCTTTGATCCTTTGGATCAATTATGGACTGGCATCCAGATGAATGGCTCTTCTTCAGGCTCCCATATCCATCCAAAAGCCTCCACAAGCTGGGGACCCATCACCAAAAGCACAGAGGAATGTCAGCCTTGCATCCTCTCTATCAGAAGACCACTTCAAAGCTCAGTAAAAGTTGAAGAGAGTATTAGGAGGGACTGGGGTTGTGGCTTAGCAGTAGATTGCTTGTCTAGCATGTGCGTGGCCCAGGTTTGATCTCAGCACTACTTAAAAATAAAGGCATTGGGTACAACTAAAGCAAATAAATAAATGTTAAAAAGAGAGTATTAGGAGAAATATTATGAGAATGCATTTCTTTTTTACCCATGTAATGTTTTTCTTTTTTTCTAATTGCTTTCTTGAAATAATGTTGTTCATTGGACAGCATATATACGTAATTATTATTACACATGATAATTCTCCTTTCTTGCACATATTTACATTTTCCTTCCTTTTACTTCTTCTTAGTTTTTGACCAGGTGTTTATCATTTTTTCAAATCTAGACTCACCTCCAGTTGACAAAACCTCTCTTTGGTATGTTGGAAGTGTCATGCATGTTATTAGTATCATATCTCCCTCTAAGAGGCTTTGATTTCCTCTAGTATGGACCAGTTGTCCTCTGTGCCTAGGGCAAGCATGCTGCTCTTTCCTCATCACGTTGGACTGATTTTCTATTCCTAGTCTCCTAGTCTCCATGCCTTCTCTTCTGCCAGGATAATCTATCTTTTTTTTTATTTTTTTTAAGCATATCTACTAAGAGCTTGATGAGAAAAAAGTGCATGGGAGAGAGTGGGGTTTGAAATAACTCATGTGTGAGAATGTGTATTTATTTAAGTAGTATTTTTGTATAAAATTCTACATTCAATAGTCCTTTTCCTTTGAAAATTTAATACCATCCTTCTGCCTTACTGTGCATTTAGTGATGTTCATTATGGTGGGTTCTTAGTAGGTTTTTTCAATTTGGAAATTTATGTCTTCCATTTCTGGAAATTTTATTGACTTATTTTATGGACCTTGTAATTCCTTATATTTCATTTATTCCTTAAAACTCTAGTTATTTGGATGATGATCCTCCTGGACTTACCCTCTTGTTCTTTTGATTTTCTCTTCTATTTTCTATCCCTTTCTTCCATTTTACTGAGAGAATTCTTGAATTTTTAATTTTTGAAAAATTTTTTTCTCTGAATCTTTCTTTGTAATAGTTATTTTGTTTAATTAATGTAACATTTACTTTTGTCTTTTAAAAACTAAAAATTAAAGCCTCTTTTTCCTCTTATATGAAATCTCAAATGTTTCCATCTACTTCCTTTTCGGTTACAGTCACTATATCTCATGTTAGGCCATTTATTTATTTATTTATTTATTTATTTATTTATTTATTTATTTGAAGTGCTGCTGATGACCAATTTTTAAATTAAGAGTCAAGTACGAAAAGGTTTCTCTGTGGTACTAAGCACATGAATAGGGTTTGTTGAGGATGGTCCTTTCTGTAAAGCATCTGGTTGGCACACTTCATTGGAGAATATTTCATGTCATAATCTTTGGGTCTTCTTTGCTTGGGCTGGTATATTTTCCACACAGATCTCTTCTTCTTTCTGGAGACTTTATCAGTCACTTTCAGCATCTAGGGAAGCAGAGAGACCACACAAAGTAATTGGGGGAAAGCAGCTCATCGTTTTACTCAAGTCACCTCTTTCTCTTTTATTTCTTAATGGCATTACAATTCTCCCTGTCACCCAGGCTCAAAACCTTAAAACCATCTTAAAATATTATTCCTCTTTTATTCATGTATCTAAATAATTTAGCCACATCTTATTTTTCTACTATGTTGTAAGATATTTGTTGGCAAAATCCAAGAGTCAGAGTATCATGGTAGATTGTGCAGAATATAGAGGTAGGCTTGAATTGTGGTTCTGTAGTTTTCTAGGCATGTTACATTTTTAATACTTTAATCACTTACAAGGTTCAGTTTCTGGTACTTTCCAGTAAATCTTCAAACCTACAATTAACATTACATAATACTACATAAGACTTTTCTTCTCAAGGAAACTTTTCTCTGTATATTTAAAAAATTTACATCGTGGGTTCCTATTATTATATTTTAAAACCTCATTAATTTTATAAATAAAGCATTTTTAGAAATTCATCTTCCATTTTGATGTACCATGAATCATTCCCCCATAGTATTTGTGCTTATCCATACTTTTTTTTTTTTAATTGGAAGTTTCAGTTTTTCTACCACCATGATTTACTCAACCATTGTTTCTGTACATCCTGATCACAGATTGGTATTTTTCTGAGCTTATAAGGTCTTTATGAACTACTTGTCTTTCCATTCACTGAGGAAGTGTTTTTCTTTGGTTAAATTTATCTCCTAGAACTTTTTTCTTCTTGGTAACCTACATAATGGAGTTTTTTACATGGTCAATACTTATTCAGTTTACTCTTGCTTACTCACTCTGAAAACCTTTCTGATGAATGGATGTGTAGGAGGAGGTGTCTAGTATGCATATAAATTTTAGTTGCTCCATTCATTGGTGGTGTAAAGTTTAACCATAATTACAGTGAAATTGCAAGCAATGGGAAAGTGCTAGGTGTGCCAGTCATTAATGAAGGCTGTGTGATGTAGTGTCAAGTGCAGGGGAAGCTGTGTGAAGAGAATGTTTTGTGACTTAAAAGATGCAAGAATTGGTTACCATGCTCTGTTACTATCGTAAATAGGCCATATTGAAAGAAAATAGCATAATGCAAAAGCATTTAAGAGCAGACTGCTCAAGAATGAATTGAGGCTGAGGGATTGCTTCCACAATAGCACATGTAAAAGGCCCTTTTCATTTGAGTCAATGGGAGTTTGAAATATGTTAAGACAGAAATCTTCCTTTTTAATAGCAAGTTGGATGCCATAATATCATTTGTTTCTTGGAGTCTTACAGCATTGTGGGAGTTAGTGGTTTTAAAAGCCTCTCTCTAAAGATAGCTAAGATGATCTGAATTTGACTGTGGTTAGGGAAAGTTTTCTGAGGTTAGATTGCTATTTAGAAATAGCCTTTCAGCTTTATTTTTTTAAATCTTTCACAAGCTTTGTAAATAAACTTTTGGAATTATACCTTAAGTGCCTTGGAATTTATTTACTAACAGACACTCTCTATGGAAACATAAGACGTTACTACATTTTAACTTATGGCTAGAATGTGAATAACTAAGCTCTCTAGGGTAGATGATTTGGTTCTTCTTACCTGTGATTTAAAATACCTCACATTTCCAGAGACAAAGCAGCAATCACAGATTTGAAAGACCTTCATTTTATGTTATCGTTTCTTGCTCGCCTAACAAAGTAGTACATTTTCAAGCTCTAACAATTTTCCTGTATATCAAGTGTGGTTTACTCTAAAAATTGTATAGACATAAAATGACAGAGGCTATCAGTTCATAAGCCAAAACACATTGCAGTGATTTAGCATAAATGAATGCATGAAATTGTGGGGAACAAGTCTCTGTGAAAGTGTAATACACTGAGATCAGCACTGCAGGTCTCTCACCCATAGTGCTTGGAGATGATTCTCTTGCTCAGTAAATATTAGCCCCTAATGGCTCCCATGCATGGGATTTATGGCTTGTACCCTACTGCTAAGATAGTTACTCACCAGGAAGAGCCACTAGTGTGGCAGATATCGCATCATTTTTGTTTGTTTCTTTAGGTTCTAGAAGGCTTATAAAAACGACACATTCTTGTTTTATTTTGGTCCATGCTTTCATGTATTTCCATAGGTATATATGCATGCACATATACAACTATATGTATGCATAGATAGGTGCCTATATATCAACATTGATATTGACATTTCTAAATTGTTACATAAATGTGACCACAGGCATACCTTAAAATTTCTCTTGGCTTTTAAGAATTTATATAATGAATAAATTATATAAATGTATATAACACAAATACATATTATATATAGGTAAATTTTGATGGCTTCTTTTCCCATCCTTTTTTATAAACCAATCCTTCCCCTGCCATAAGAAACTAATGTGAACAACCTGGTATTTATCATTCCAGATATTTCTCTTTCCCTCTCTATATTTACTCTTTCTCATATGCTTATATAAGCACACAGACACATACATAATTATTTAATGGGTTGATTGGTAGTTACTGTTGTGGTTATAATAATGAAATCACATTATGTTTACTTCTTTTCATATAAGTCAAAACTTCCTTTAGGACAACTGATACAGATCTAATCATCTTAAAGGTTATGTAATATTCCATAGTAAATGAAAATGAATCATATTTATTTAGCTATCACTTATATTAATAGTTTTTCATTCTGTTCCTTACTAACTTTAGTTTTGAGCTATTACAAATAATATACTAAGTATATAATCTAAATAGAGTTAGTTTTATTTGTATATGATACAATGTAAAACAGATTTTTTAGTTGAGGCATATGTAATATTTTAATTACAAAAAAAGAACTATCTAGTAGGAATTATACTTTTAAATTTTTTACCCTTCTAATGGGTGAAAAGTAGTACTTATTCATTAAATATCTTATCTTGCATTCCTACAACATATATAAAATGCATATGTGTGTGCACGTGCTATAATCTTTGCCTGCTTTTCCACAGTGTGCAGGGGTGTTGCCTTTTGTGACCTCAATCATCCTTGCCTCATGGCATTCAAGCCTTCATGTAAACTTCTCTCCTTACATGCAGGTTAGAGTCAGTTACTAGGTTTTAACAAATAGAGTACATAAATGATGGGATATCTCTTCTGGGTTAGGTTACAAAATGTCTGCAGACTTTATTGGGTGTTCTCTCTTGCTCGCTTGTACTGTTCACCCTGTGGAAAGTAAGTTGTCCATGTAATGGGGGAATGAAGCATACCCCAAACTGAGAAATCTTAAAAATGAATCTTTCCTATCTTACTGAGATTTCATGAGTCTATAGAGGATACAGTGTTCTTGCAAGAGATCTAGAGCAAGAGGAACTTAACTAAGGCACTACTGGATGCCTGACACATAAATTGTGAGGAAATTCTAGTTATTTTAAATTTCTAAATTTAGGGGGCAAAACTGTATTGTTATGCAGCAATAGATAAGTACTATATATAGAATTCATAGATTTTTCTTACCAGTTTATGATTTCTAAATGATGGTTATTGGGTATCTACTATCTTTTTATATTCTTTGAAGATAGTTTTTGCAATTCTAAAAATGAATAATGCTTTTCTTCATGTTATTTATTGCTATATAATTTTAAATGGTTTGCCACAAATATTTCCTATTTAAGCATTTTAGCCTAACAACAGGCAAAAATAAATTATTTTGTATGATTTTTATTGCTTTATGTTTTTTCCTGAATTCTTTAATTCACATGGAGTTTGTTTACTAGAACATTATTTGCATGTTATACCTTCTGCAGCAATGCTCAGGTTGTCAACTTTTTCTTTATGATTTCCGAGTCTTTACATTTTGCTCTGTGTTTTGAGATGTTCCCTCTATTCAATCTCTCAGGATATTTCTTCAAGTTTTAGTAAAAATATACTCAACTTCAAATCACAGATTGAATTTTAAAATTCTATAACAAAATTTTCTAGTATTTTTTAGTCAACATTGGTATTTGATAATTTTATGTGCCCTGACACTTTGTTTTGTGTTGGACGAAGTTGTCATTCTTTATCTGCAATTCTGTTTTCCAAGGAACTGCTTACTCAGGGTATTCAACTCACTTTCTCCTTCTACCTGTGTATTTCTGAGGAGCATATATTTTTCCAGTTTATTTTATTCCTCATGCTTTGATCCCAGATTAATTTTTTGCTGCTTTCTGCAGTGAAAATGTCCTGTGGAAGGCTTCCTGGTCCAAATCCACAAGTTGTGGTGTTTTGCTGGTGCATGCTGGTCTCCTTTAGTGCAACAGATGCAAACCTTTCCACTGCTAATCTTCTTTACAGCAAATGATTGGTTTTTGAATCTCAGAGGTGGGGAAAACTGTTTAGCAGCTTCTCTAAGTGCACAAACAGCTTTCAGCAGCCACTTTTTCTCTCTGGAATCCACTGATCTCTTATACCAACAGAGGTGACATGCATGCTGGGCCCTGCAGCCCTTCAGCTAGGGAGTAGCAGTTGATAATTTAATTAGAATTGGGGAACTACCAAAATGAAGATCCTTGCAAGATGCTCTTCTCTCTACTCTAATCCTAATACACAAGATATAATTTTCATGTATAATCAATAGTACTTATTTGTTCAAGGTTATAAAAATGAAATTAAGACAATTTTATTTAGCCACAAATAATATCAGAAGTATGTTAATTTCACGAAAATGGATGGAACTGAAAGCATTATGTTGAGCAAGACTCAAAAGAGAGATAAAAAAGTAAAAACAAAAACTAAATAACAAAAAATCTCATGAAACTGGAAGGGAAACCAGCAGTGTGGAAGAAAAAGGTCAGGGGAAGGGAGGAGGACAAGGAAAGTAGAGGTACTGTGGAATGAAATTGATCAAGTAATGATATGTGTGTGTATAAATATGATACAGTAAATCCCACTATTGTGTATAATCATATGCCAATAAAATAATCAAGGATTCTGCTATTACAAATGGTCTTCCCTTTGCAGAATTATACAAATAGAAAATATTTCAAAGTTTTTTAGGTTGGTACAGTAGGAGACATCCTTAGGAAGTCATAGCTAATGGTGTATTTTTAAAAAAAGAAATTTGTGTTTCATGAATTCTCCTGTATTGTAAAAATACCCACAGTTGTTTTATCTTTTTGATATTCAACATTCCTATGGATAGGTAGTCTTTCTTTGTCTCTTATAACACTATCTGACTTAAGGTCTATTTTTTTTTTTTCTATTATAAGTATAGACACACCAGCTGTTTTAGTCAGCTTTGTCACTGCTATGACTGAAAGACCTGACAAGAACAATTTTAGAGAAGGAAAAGTTATCTGGGGATGCACGGTTTCAGAGGTCTCCATCCATAGACAGACAGCCTGCTCCATTCCTCAGGGCTCAAGATGAGGCTGAACATCATGGCGGAAGAGGTGGCAGAGGGAAGCAGTTCACATGATGATCAGGAAGCAGAGAGAGAGAGAGACTCCACTTGCCAGATAACAAATATATACTCCAAAGACATGCCCCCATGACCTGCCTCTTCCAGCCACACCCTATCCACATTCAGTTACCTTCCTTAGTTAATCCCATCAGGGGATGCTAACAACCTGTTTGACATGGTAACAATATAGCTTCTGTATTATACAAAATCTTCCTTCCTGTACAAGTTTGTCCCCAACCCTGCTATGTTGTCACAAATTACATTGTGACCACAAATTTATATACATGGTGTGAGTATTAATATAGATTTAGAATTATTATATATATATATGTTCAAGTTATATTTGAAAAGAAGAGACATTACATATTAAAAACATAATAATATTGGATGTGTAATTACTTATGTGGTTACATTTACTGGCATTTTTATTTATTTGTTTGTCTTTGTGTTTCTGTATAATGTCCTTTAATTTCAGTTTGAAGAGCTCCCTTAAGCGTTTGTTGTAGGAAATATCTGCTAATGATGAACTCCCCTTGTTTCTGTGTATCTAGGAATGTCTTTTTCCTTCATTTTGGGGGAACTGTTTTGCTATACAGAAAATTTTTGGTTGACAAGATTTTTTTTTTCAGCACTTTAAATGTGGCAGCTCCCTGCTTTCTGGCTTCCATCATTCTAAATGAGAAATTAACTGTTGATCTTATTAACACATCCTTTGTACATGATGTGTTACAGCTAGCTGTCTTGCTGCTTTCGAGGGTTTCTCCTTGTCTTTAAATAGTCTGAATATAATATACCACAGTTGTGGATCTCTCTGAGCTTCTCTTACTTGTAGTGAGGTAAATGTTTGAGGATGTTTTCAACCTTTAATCTTTATTTTTTTTAATTTTATTTCGGCCCCTTTCTTTTCTTCTTCTTTTGGTAATCCCATATTGGGTATGCTGGATGATACCTCATTATTAAAGATCAGATAATTTTTCTTCATTTTTTTTTCTTTCTTTTCCTAAGTTTGGATGATTTCAACTTTAAAAATTTCAAATTCAGTTCCTGAACTAACCTTTGTTGAATCACCCTAGTGATATTTTTTTTTTCATTTTATTTTTCCCAATTTTCAGCTCCTGAATTTTTATTTAAATCCATTTTGTAATCTCCAACACTGTCTTGATATGCTCTATTTGTTGACAATTTATTCTTCAGATTTTCTTTAGTTATTTTGCTATGAATTCCTTTAATTATTTGTATATATTTAATAGAATTGACTTCAATGTCTATCTATATGTCTAATGTCTTGGCTTCTTCTGGTATGGTTTCTATCAAGTATTTTTCTGCAAATAAGGCACAATTTCCTGTTTCTTTGCATGTCCAATAATTTTTTTTTTCTTGAAAAGTAAACATTTTGATTTTTATAGTGTGCTAACTCTGGAAATTAGATACATCTCCTCCCCCAGAGTTTGCTGTTGTCACTTTTTGTGAGCTATGCTTGTCCATTTGTTTGGGTGTTTTCCAAATTACTCTTGCAATGACTGTATTTCTTGTCATGTGTGATTCTTGAAGTCTTTCCTTGTTTTTTGCAGTGGCAACCAGCAGCCTGACAGATATTTTTCTAAGTATCAAAATTTAGCAGACCCTTTGTTCATTATATAGTCTTCTGGTGTTTTGAATGATTTCTAGTTTCAAAGTATTGATAATGACAGTTATGTCTGCTTAGTGGTTGCTTCAGCAGGACAGGTGTATACTCATTGCCAATAGTTACTTTTAGAGACTTTTGAGGGAAATAAGTTGTGTGCTGGGTTTTTTCTTTTAGTCCTACTTTTTGGTTTCTTACTGTATTAGTCTTCAGAAACCTCTTTTATACTTTCCACAAACAAGCATGATATCAACATGCAGATTTGAAATAGGAAATAATTTGGATTTTGTAAAGTTATTTTTTCTTCTAAACATGAAATGTTCAATTCTGTTAGAAATAATTGAAAGGAAATTGTCATCCTAATATTAAGGTTATAGATGTTGTTTCTTACGCTAATAATAAAGCACAATTTGGAATCATCACAGAGATAGATCTTTGGTTGAATTGTTTCTGCTTACTGTTTTGGGAAATTTATAGTTTTGAAGTTTGGGGATTGTTTTATTATATATTTTTTTGTGTGTGTGTGTGTACCGGGGATTGAACTCAGGGGCACTCGACCACTGGGTCACATCCCCAGACCTTTTTGTATTTTATTTAGAGACAGGGTCTCACTGAGTTGCTAAGTGCCTCGCCATTGCTGAGGCTGGCTTTGAACTCGCGATCCTCCTGCCTCAGCCTCCCAAAGTGCTGGGATTACAGGCGTGCGCCACCACGCCCGGCGATATATTTTTAATTAATCTATCAAATTAGTGTATATGAAGGAATGATTTCAGTAAAATAAATTATTTATTGTGGATATTTCATTAAACTTAATTTTGTGGAATTAAATTTTCTCTATTCTTAGTGTATAAAAATTGATAACAAACATGTTTTTAAAAATTATTTTTAGTTGTTGATATGCCTTTATTTTATTTATTTATATGTGGTGCTGAGAATCAAACCCAGTGCCTCACACATGCCAGGCAAGTGCGCTACCACTGAGCCACAGCTCCAGCCTTGGTGGCAAACATTTTAAAACAAAGATAAGATCGAACTATTTAAGATATTTAAAATCAAAGTAAGGAATGTATTATTTTTATGCATTTATTTTCTTCCAACTTCATTGAAGTATACTTGACAGAACTTATATATATTTAAGGCATGTAACATGATGTTTTGGCATATGTATACCTAGAGAAATAATTACCATAATCAACCTAATTAACATATTTCTAACTTCACATAGCTATGATTGTGTGCTGAGAATATTTAAGATAAATTCTCAGAGCAAATTTCAAGTATATAACACAGTATTATTAACTGTAGTCATTAGACCTCCAGAACTTATTCATCCCACATACCTGGACATTCAGATTCTTTGGCCAACATCTCCTTATTTCTAGCCTAATAATCATTTTACTCTGTGTATTTATAAGCTACACTTTAAAAAATTCCACATACAAGTGAGATCATGCAGTACTTGTTCTTGTGAGTCTGGCTAATTTCATATAGCTTAATGTCTTCCAGGTTCATCTGTGTTGTCACAAATGGCAGTGTTTCCTTCTTTTTAAGGCTGAATGATATTCTATTGTATATATACACTACATTTTCTTTATGCATCCATCAATGGGCACTTATGCTTCCATATCTTGGTTCTTAGTGAATCATGCTGCAATGAACCTGCTGGTGCAGATATCTCTTGACAAAAAAATATATAATATTCATAAAGTGAGTTTAAATCTGTATATGAAAAAAGTTAAGTCTTTCTGTTTATTTTCTACTATAAAAATGCCTTTGGGGAAATTAATTTTAAATACTTTAATTTACTATTTTGCACATCAGTGATGCTATATTTAAATATAGAAATATAATAATGATGAATAAGCTAGCATAAAATATTCTGCTGGTGCTTATGAATAGTGTGTCTTTAATATGGCTCCTCTTAACGGTTAAAGGAACTTTGACAGTTAAGTAATCCCTTCACCACTTAAGTACAACAGGATTTTATTATTAAGTACACTGCCTGGAAATGGTGTGCTTTTTTTCATTCACACTATAAACAGTTTTGTTAGATTGGTAATCCTGCTTGTCAGATTTGTTCACCGTTTGATATTAATCAGTAGGTTTATAAAAGGTGCAGCACTGGACAGAAATGAACTGAAAATACATTATAAATAATGTTTCCATAAATCACAAAGAGTCATACATCTCTAACTCTGAGGTGTACAGAATATTTTGACATTTTGTGGGTGGTTTGATAGCTTGTTACTAACTCAAAAGTTTAATAGTAGAAGCTACTGTCCATTTTATTACATTACTACAGAACTGGGTTTCTCAGTATAAATTTTTTAAAAATTCATGGGATTTTTTCTTTTTGTATTTAATGCTTAACCTTTCTTAAGCCTTCATTATTTTTAGATCAGTTTAAAATCACAGCAAAATTGAGCAGAGATTTCCTGAATACCCTCTTCCCCCTATACATACATGGTCCCCTAAATTACCAACATCCCCCATCACTGGTACATTTGTTATGATTTATGAACCTACACTGACATATCATTATCACCCAAACTTCATAATTTACATTAGGGTTCACTCCATGTTGTACATTCTTTGAGTTTGGACAAATGTGTAATTATACATATCCATCATTATAGTATCACAGTTTTTCCACTGCTCTAAGAATCCTCTGTCCTTTGCCTATTCCTTTCCTCTCTCTTCCCACTCCTTGGAGACCACTGATCTTTTTATTATGTTCATAGTTTTACCTGTTCCAGAACATCATAAAATTGTATTCATATAGTATGTAGCATTTTCAGATTGGCTTCTTTTGCCTACTAGTATGCATTTATGTTTCCGCTATGTCTTTTTATGACTTGATAGTTTATTTCTTTTTAGCACTGAGCAATATTCTATTGTCTGAATGTAACAGTTTATTTATTCATTAACCTACAGAAGGACATCTTGGTTGCTTCTAAGTTTCATCAGCTATGAATAAAACTGCTATAAACAATCATGTTCAGTTTTGTTGTTTGTTTTTTTGTTTTATTTGATGTGTACATAGGTTTTCAACTCCTTTGGGTAAATACCAAGCAGTGCAATTGCTGGGTCATATAGTAAGACTATGTTTAGTTTTTTTAAGAAACTGCTGAATTGTGTACCAAAGTGGCTGAAAGATATTGCATTCCCACCAGCATGAATGAGAGTCCCTGTTGTTCCACATCCTCACAGTGTTTAGTATTGTCAGTATTTGGATTATGGCCACTCTAATAGGTGCAGAGTTGTTAATGCTCAACCTTTTACAGCATGTATTCTTCTGGAATATGTACAATAAAAATTCCATGGTTATATCATGAATTTACAGAATTTAAATTCATGAGCTATTATATCACATATGTCTTCATCTTCTATAAATTTTCTTCTCTATTTTAAAAAATATTCAGATATTATTTTACCTAAATATTCCACTGTGCAATCAGCAGTTTTATCCACACACAAAAAAATATCATTTGTTTCTCTGACTGGCAAATATTCAAATTGATTTGAAAGTAGTTTAAATTTTTTTTTTTTTTTTTTTTTTTTTTAAGAAACTGCAGTGTTTGAATATGTATCCAGGGGGCTGTTATGAGGGACCATTAAATTAACGACTAGTTAGCACAAGATGTTGGAAAATGACTCATGATAATAAGGTGTAATTCCTGGATGAATGTAAAGGTCTCTCTGCTAGTTTTGCAAAGAGATATTCATCTCCAAAATACATAGATTACAGAACTGAATATATATTGTCTAGGAGCTATTTGGCCTTAGATGTGCTGTGATCTGATGCTGCCCCTTCCAAAGCCTTCCAGCTTTCACCCGGACTGTCTGATCCTCATACTCAGTTTCAAGGAGCTGGCAGATTTTAAACTTTTTCCATCCTACGCTAATGTTTCCAAATTGCACAAGAATATAGGTTGGTTACAAGTTCTTCTCTCTTTGCTGTCTCACTACTTCATTCTTTAGACCACAAATTTTGATATTTTCCTTCTAGATGAGACTTCACCATGGGGTGCCATTGGCCACATCTCAGCAATTACTGGGGAGTAGTGGAGAACCTAGGAATACAAGGAGGGAAACAAGAGAAGAAATCATTTTGTCTTTTTTTTTCTAACAAGAAGAAAAAGCAGTTAGTTCTAAATCTACAGCAAGATTGAATTCTTTTCAATCCATTATTTAATGATCATTTAAATCCATGATTTACTAGTACACAGGTAGGAATGAGGTGCAGCCTGTCAGGATTTTCACAACACCAACCTCTTCACTACAAAATGACTAAGAACTCAGAATGCTTCCTAACAGATATGATTGCTATTGAAATTGGTAGTGTTTTCTTTTTATGAGTGTAAGATTCCTCCTAAAAATGCAGCCAAGCAACAGGTATTTCGGTGTCTGTTCCAATATGGCGTTTGCACAAAGATGTGAACTCAGATTGGGGTTGGGAAGTTGGCGTTTCAAGATGCATTTGGATCTTAACAGCAGAATATTTTCTCACACACACTGTGGAGTCATTGGACCTGTGGTGAACTGTGGGCCAGCAAGCCTGGCTTCTGATCACAGATCCATTTTTACCTATGTAGGATTCCCCACAAGTGTATAAAATCTCCAGGTCTCAATCTATTTTATTATCCAAAAATGATTGTGCTCTGTGGTTAATCAAGTCCCTTTCCTTTTAAATAGCTATGATGATTCTGAACATGATATGTTTTCATGGTAGATGCCAATAAAGGGATAAACTAAACTATGAAATGGGAAAAAGGAGAGAGAATCAGCCATTATTTTATTGAAAAAAATTACACATCTTGCATAATGATAGGAAGGGGAATAAAGGATATAATAGGCCAATTACTTTTCTTAGCAAACAAATGGTTGCGTTTTAAAGTTTATTCCAGATTTTTAAAAAGGTAAAATTCTAGGACTTCTTATATAAGCTTTATGAATGACATGAAACTCCTCAGCAATATGACAATTTAGTTTGTCTTCCTTTTGGGATTATTGTTTTTTCTAAGATCAATAATATTATTGATATTAAAAGATTACTGGACGTTTTTATTCAAGGATTTTAAAAGTACACTGAAGTATTATCTGGGGTTAGACTTGATTTTAGGAGAAACATAAACAGGGAGAAACCATAATCTTGGTGTAATGTAGGAATCTAATTAAGACTAATGAGGCAACATTAAATTTAATGTATGATGCATTTTATATGTCTCACCATTTGAGCTGCAGCAAGCTGTTTGTTCAAGTCGATCTTTGGTGACTATCCCCCTACAGGCATTCTTCAGAGTCTGGGTATAAACCTCAGTGCTGGGCTTACAGAGAAGCCAACACAAAAGCAACCATGGAAAGTAAGGGTACAGTTGGAATCATCTACTGGTGGACCCAGCTGACAATAACCAGTCATGGTTATACAGTGGAAAATTTCTCCTAAGTTGCAAAGCCTGACTGTTGAATTTAGGAACATCAAGGCTCACAGTTGATGACCAAAGAAATTAATCCCATAGAGAAGAGAAATAGGACAGGATAGAGCAAGTAGCAGAGAGATGAACATAAGATGGTAGTTTTAGTGAATTCTTAAGGACACTTAGGATCATTATTTGTAAGCTGCCTGTCACGGCCAGCCACGGCGCCGCCACGGGAGGAAAATTCTCGGAGGCAGAGTTAAGCTTTCACTACTTTTACTTCTACTTTCTTAGAGCTTAGAGAGGGAAAGAAAGATTTTTTCTTCTTAGCTTAGAGTAGAGTAGCTTAGAGTAAAGAAAGATAGAGCTTAGCTTTTCTTCTTAGCTTAGAGTAGAGTAAAGAAAGATAGAGCTTAGCTTAGAGAAAGACTAGAGCTTCTTTCTTCTCTCTTCTTTCTTCCTTCTTCTGTCTTCTGTCTTCTGTCTTCCTCGGGAGCCTCGGCCTTACTCTGACCAGTCCTCTGGAGCCTCGGCCTAACTCTGGCCAGTCATTACTTCTTCTATCTGGTTTCTCTTCTGTAACCGCTCTGCCTACGTTCTGGCCGCTCTGATTCTTCTGACCGACCGAGTGACTGCCCGGCTGACTGAATTCTCCGTTCTCCTAACTCGGACCTCTTTCACCCGGTTATATACCTTCAGGTTTGCGGGTGCCTACAGGTGCGTCACATACATATCAGGTGGAACTTATGGCTTCCAGCTAGCTGCAACAGCCCTTCCTAATTAGGGCTCCTTCAATTATTGATGCAGAGTAATGGGGGAAGATCTCAGGAAAACAGACCCTCATGGTTGAATTTGTACTAGAGATTAGTTGGTTTACATATAGGTCCAAGAAAAGAGGGATTGCTTGCTATAAATCTGAAAGGAAGAGAGTTTCACATAACATGATAAACCTCTGCAATATCTAGCACAAGTTGTAGTAGCTAACATTTACTGAAAAATGTGTGTGTGTGTGTGTGTGTGTGTGTGTGTGTGTGTGTGTGTAAGACAGGGTTCCAAGGGCTCAGTGCATATTTTCTCATTTAGTCTTTGCAACATCCTATGAGATTGACAAAATTACTATCTCCATTTCACATGAAAGAAACCAAAGCAGAGAAAGACAAAGCAAGCAGTTGCACAGTTAGACAGTGGTCAAATAAAATTAGAACAGAACCTGAATTGCCACTAGCACCCCAGAGACCTGGGAAATGGGCTTATATTTTTCACGGGAATCTGAGAGGTCTTGATTCCAAGTGGGCTGAGTTCAGTCTACACTCTGTGTCACAAAATGACAATTCCTTTGTTTATTTTAAAATTTAAAAAATATCTACTGTAATTTGGTTCTTTAAGTAGAATTCTAAAATTCTCTGAGTTTGGGTCCCGTTGCCCGGAGACTTTTATAAATAGCATAAAAAATTACAATACTGCTAGATGTGGAACGTTCCTGCTTTAAAAACTAATGGTTTATCTTTGCTAATTATTTCTGTTTATTGACATACATACTTTGTAAAAATTTTCAGAAAGTTTGAATTTAAAGACTTCTGGATCTAGCTGGTCCCTGGAGAAAATGATTCAGATTTGTTGTCAGATGGTTCAGGGAGAGGACAAACCATGTATATCCATAGAAGGCCACAGCCAAAACTAACTCACTAACTCACCAACTAAATCAAGTACAGCATTGTGGGAATTATAGGGTTGATGCTCCTAAGAGGAAGAATAAAACACTTTTTGCTACTTTCAAACATTCCTTGTCTATCTTAACTCCTTATATTCTTTCTTTTTCTTCTGCTCAACATAGACACAGAAATTACAGCTTTCAATTACAAAGTAGCAGAGCTGGGAGTTAAACCAGCCAGTGCAGTTGTGGCTCCCACATTCCTAACTCCCCTCTGTACTTACTGCTTGTCAACCTGAGAGAGTTACTTTCCTTTGGTAACCTTCAAAACTTTTCCCTCTCAATTGCTCTGGTGTCTGTTAAAATGGCAATTTTAATTCATGCAAGGCAAACTGAAGAATGCTGGGAGCTTCCAGGTGAACAAATCTTCTTCAGATATAACCACACACTGATGGAGTTCTAGGTCACAGGTTCTCAAGGAAGAATATACAGAATAAGACCCAAAGCTTAAGGACCCACCCTGTGAATTATAGATTGGCTCAAACATATGTACATTTCCATCTCTGACAAAAGGTCTCTAAGCATTGCACACTATAGTGACAATGTGGGAAACTCTAAATTAGCTGGTCAATCAGTTTTTCTGCATTCTAATGCAAAACTAGAAAGATGGAATACTTTGCTAAAAAAAAAAAAAAAAAAAAAAAAAAAAAAAGCATTTCTAAGATAAGTCACTGCAATTAAGGGTGGGCTACCTGCCTGTCCTTTCAAACTAGAGTTTCAAACTATTGATTGTCCAGTGTTTCCACAAAAGATTCTGAGATGACATTTATCCCCCCTCCTTTTTTGGATTAATGATCTCATCAAAAGCCATTCTCCTATTGTCATTTTGCTTTCTCTGCTTTAATGTTGTCTATGGGGTTCATTAGATCCATGTGTTAATGGCATCAGCTGGGTTTAGGTTTCATTGCAGCTGAACCTCTCCATTGCTAATCACTTAGCTAACATATGCCAATATCATGGTACCTAATGATGCCTTCTGCAGAGACGCCTTTATATTCCCATATCTGCCCCTCTAACCGACCAGAGTAGCATTGATTACTGGTGTGAACTGCAGTGCTGTGAAGAGTTCTGATGTCCTCCTCTCTTCTGGGTAATGATATATGCACTCAGTTCAAAACCTTTCAGTTTGGCTGGTCTTTTCCAATGACCCTTTTTCATTCCTTCCTCCTCCACATTCAATTAATATGGTTGTCACGTGAGGCAGAAATCAGGCATTTCAAGTCCAAAAGAGGAGAGGATTTTAATTTTGCTGTTCCATGTGTGCATCCAACATTTTTAGGCCTTGAAGTGGCACAGCTTAGAGAAATCTTTGTTTGCTTTCTGCAATATCATTGCTCCCTGGGGACACTGAGTAAGTCCAAGAGTGAGTGGGAAAACATTGCAGATCTCCTAAGGACAGTATATTGCTCTTTAGAATTTTTGGTATTCTGAGATAATTTAGATATTTATATCTTAATTTTGGTTGCCTTTGATATCTGAGACCTGGGTAAAGGGCCCCATCCAATCTCTTTCTCCCTTTTCCTCTAATGTCATTACAAAGGGAAAGATGAGGGCCTAACATGGAGGGGCTGCTGGCTTTGGGTGTGCTTGGGGGTGGGGGGACAGCAGAGTGTGATGGCAGAGAGTAATTCTGCTTCAAGGAGGATACTGCCCAATTTTTTAAACTTAATAGGATTAGTCATGGGAACTATTTTTAGCAGAAGTTCAACTTTATCCATGTATTTTAATGTGGGAAAATTGTGTCCTTTTCCCTCTGCTAATGTTTGATGTATTCCAGCCCTCCTGTGAGCGTGTTTGAGTATCTTAGGGGATCTGGAGTGGAGGAGAACTTCCTCTCGGATTCTCTCTGTTTTCTTTCGTGAAAATGACATTCCAAAGCTGTTTCACTTTCTGACAGGAAATGGAGCCTTGCCAAAAATGATTAAAGTCCAAGAAAGCATAACAGTTCCAAAGCTGCAGCAGTTCTTTAGGAGTCCTGAGTTTGACATTGTGTCAAACAAATGTGAAATATTGTTTAATAAATTTGAATAATACACAGATAGGAAAAAATCATTCTTGGCTTATAGCAGTAGTGGTTTGTATTAAGTATGTAAAAGAGTACCTGTGTCTAATAAATTGAAATAAATATGTAAATACACTTGTGTAAGGTTAACCCAGCCCGTGATTTTATTCCATTATACTAGGTTTGCATGTGAGACAAAACCTTTGTTTGAAATACATGTCAGTTTTAAAGTGTAAATATTTCTGCACTGTTTAAGAGAACTACTTCTGGTTGTGTGATCTAACTCATCCATAGCAGATAATTTTAAAAAAAAATTATAATATATTCAATGAATTCATTGATAATCACTTACTATCAAAATAGTTCTATTTAAAGGGATAAACAGTAATTAAAAACTTTCAATATCTCAAAACATAAGCACCAAAAGCTTTTTATCTAGTAGCAGGCTCAATGATTTTACTAACAAGCCTAGTTTGTAAAAAAATTTGTCTGTTAATTATGCATTCCCCCACCAAATAAAACTGGACACGAAAAATTCTCTTTTGAATGAATAAAAAATACTATTTTTTGAAAAATATCTAAAATTTTTTTAAAAATATTGGTTTTTATAATATTTGTTAGAAAGCAATCATCATTAAAAAAGACTAGCTTTATTTAGTCTTGCTTTTCCTCTTTCAGGTATGTATGTGGAATGTATGTTTTCACTACAAAAGTTCCATCTTGTCCACATTCCCTGACATTCGACAAACACCACAGTTCATGACCACTTTTTAGACAAGTTAAATTGATTAGAGAAGTCATTCAATGTCATTGAGTACCATTTGTCACTTCATAAACAGCTACAATCTGCTGCCTACAAATGCAGAAAGACCGCCAAATAAATCACATCAAACGGAGGGAGTGGATCCTATCCCTTCATCTATAATTGGTACAGCCCTCTGCTGTCACATTTGCTCATTCTTGTGATTCTGGTGTGGATTGACACTGACATCGAAAGGGCAGCCTTTGTCAAAGATGTTCGAGAGTCTATGTTTCAGTGATATACGTGCTAATAGATATCCATCATAATATTACATCAATGTCGCCCATGTATCAAACATACAACTTAACCATCTAGGTATCAGATTCTATACCCATACAGGTCTAGTCTAGGCTCCTTTGCTTTGCTGGGAAATGGATAGATCCCAAAGCAATATGTAGTTAACAGATATACATAAAAACAAGTATAGCTTGTGTGTCCTGTTTCAATGAACATGAGTATAAAGTTCTTTACTCTAATTTCAGTTGTTTTTTTATAAAATTATAATCAATACTTGCACTATATTTTACTAATTTCAAAACATCTTTTATTTTAAGATTTTTTTCTGTCCTTGATAAACAAAAAAAAAAACACTTTTATAATTAATGCTTGATATTATAACCTACATTAAGGCTTTAATGAAGATCTATTTTCTTGGGGTCAAAACTGTTTACCCTGCAATATCTATGTATATGCATTTGTTTGAGCATATGTGCATACACACAGACACACGAGATTCTGTATATCTTATACCATACTGCCACACTAACATTAAAAATTAACATAAATTAATGAAGACAATATACTTCCATAATGTCAAGTCTTTAAACACTGTACACTCCAGGGAAATAGAAATGGACTTTAGTTGTTGCTGAAACATCTCTACTATGTTGTATTCTACTCTGCAGAGATAACAGTCACTTCCATATGACTACCTGGAAAATTCACTGCTATATTAAAAACAGCTTCATTTCAATAGATTTTTTTAGTGTCAGATATTCTGCATGTATTATCTCACTCAATTTTCACAGCAAGAGAAAGAGGTGGGTATATTCATTCCCATTTTATAGATGAGGAATAGAGGCACCACGAAGACAAATGATGTGCACAGCATCACCCAGAAAAGAACCAAGGCCTTGGGATCAAAACTGCCTGGTTCCAAATCCCTATAAATAATATGTTTGAGAACCAAACACATAGCAATAATGCTGACAGAATCAATAATGGATCCTCTGAAAATATTCCACCTTCCCTGAAACACCACCACATTACTTGATGTTGGAGCAGAGAAATCTGCAGAAGTGGCACCTTCCAAGTGGAATCCCCACTCATGTTTCTCTACACCTCACTCCACACTGAAGATAGAAAGTCTTTCTAAAAATGTGGGTAGGTGAGGGACTGCCAGGGGGAGAGGTATATATGCTGTAATTTACCACAAATACAGAAACAAGTCAGTCACGCGAATGAAAGGTTCTGTATTTACTATTTAATTAGCCAAAGTTGACTAAAATTTTTTGGACCTTCTATAAGGAAAATAAATCCTTGGAGAAAACGCAGGATAAATGGAACTGATAAATGCAACTTACAAAGTTTAGGAGAACGTGTCAAAAGGTTTTGCCTCACTTTCCTGGAGGATCTTCTTCTTCTTCTTCTTCTTCTCCTCCTCCTCCTCCTTCTTCTTCTTCTAATATTTATTTAGTTTTAGTTGTACACAATGCCTTCGTTTTTACATGGTGCTGAGGATCGAACCCGGGTCGCGCACGCACTAGGCGAGTGCTCTACCGCCGAGCCACAACCCTAGCCCCAGGGATCTTATTCTTCAGAAAAAATTGGATTCAACTGGAAGCCTAGAGACATAACTAGTTAACTAGTTGCTGAAATTTTTTTTTCTAAAAAGATTCATAAATAGATAACGTGATTTTTTTCCTACAGGTTGACTTACCTAATTTCCGTTAGACATGCATTTGATGCAGATTTTGTTTTTTAAAAGGTGCAATACTTACTGCTCTTCTCTGATAGATAGTTAAAAAGGAAAAATGCACAAATTCATTTGAAAATGGGTTTAGGCAAATAAATGGCATAGTAATTCTAGTTATTTGACCTAAGTTACAAAAATGGTATTCTCTGATTGATAAAACAACATAGAATTGACCAATATCCAAAGCGGGCAACTTTCATGGGACTGTGCTCATTGTCAACAAATGTTGGGAAAAGGTCAATGGTTAATTAAATAATCCATCACCTCAGGATAGAGAGTAGTTCTCAACTCTGACAATCAGTGACAGAAATATTAAAAGGTCAAAAAATGAGTTACAATACATTCTAGTTTGTTGTTATGTATTATGAAGATGTGGCTTGATGCAAAGAGTAGAGGATTAAATAGAAAAAAAAAGGTTCACCTCTTTCTACAAACATGCTTCCCAAACAAATGCATTTGGATTATTGACTGATATGAATAGTGTGAATTTTTCTACAGCCACAGGTTGATTTCAATTTTTGAGCTTTTTGAATAAAAACATGTCTTTGGACAAAGAAGGTTTTGTCTCCATATTTGAAAAACTATGTGAAGAGGGTGGATTTGGTATGGAAAGGAAGCTTCCTTTTCAAGAATTACTTTCTCTGGGGCTTAGTCATTTCAAATTGGTATTTGTTCTATAAAAGAACAATATTTGCAAACATAGTAGCTTTCAAATGCTGACTGTACTTTCTGCTTATACTGGATAACTCTATCACACTCAGAGAACAGTAACATCTTCAATTTCCTTATATCTTATTTCCTTACCTAATTTCCCTTTTCCAGGATTGGCTTCTTCATAATCCTTTCTATATATTAGTTTCTGTTTATTTTTTTTGTGGGAATTATTTAATTTGGGCTGTCTTATCTAGGAAAAATTCTTTCTCCCTCACTCCCTATCCTTATTCCTTCTTCCTCCTATAGAGTGCCATTGATTCACTGTGAGTTTTCAATTTTGAAGTGTAAGCATTTTTCTTTTTCTTTATCCTTTTTCTATACTATAGGTTGAAATACCATCCATTTCAGTCTTTCCATCAGCCTTTCTCTTGTACCTCTTGGGGCCAAAATATGGAATAGAGACAATGGAAAGAGATGCCACTATATAGCTGCTTTCCAGGAAGCCATAAATCATGTGTGATTAAGTAATTGGCAACAATAGAAAGAAAATATGTTCCTGTGCTTTGGCTCTTTAATTTTGCATATGAGAGGAAACTCGTCATCAGTTGAGATCACCACAGGTTTATGAGAGAGAAGGCTTTATTTGAATAGAAAACTGAAGCCTCTCACTTGTCCCTTGAGAAGACAGGGCTCTGTGAGTGATATTATATGGCCATGTCACTCTACTGAAATGTTCATTTATATGACTTCTAAACGAGGGGTGCTTCACTGGGGACTTTGACCCATGACTGTGCACAGCTGCACCCCTTTGCTGTCTGGGTGATCGTGGCTGTTCTGAGTATGGGCAAGTGTTATATGATTATTTTATCTCTTACTGTAAAGTGTTTTGAGAGACTTTGTATGAGAGGCAATATAAAAATAAATTGAATTGAACTGTGGCTTCACCTCCCCACTTTTTAGTGCAGAAACCTTTAGAGTAAAAAATGCAATGCTGTGACAAAGGACAAGATTAAGACGATGTCAGGAAAATGGTCAGCTCTGGAGTGCTCTGGGCCTATAAGAAGAGTTCAAGTGTGTGTGTGTGTGTGTGTGTGTGTGTGTGTGTGTGTGTGTGTTTGGTTGTCACACTTTGCTATGTGCTATGTTAAAGTTGATCTACAACTAGAGATATCATATATATTTTTTATTAAGTTAGTTATTTTGAGTCAAAAGAGATCCAGAATCTACTTTCAGTTAATACATTTCTACAAAGATAAGGCTTGTTAATTATACAAATATCTCCTTTACATACGTATTACAGTGCATTAAAAGCTGCCTGGTTTGCCTCTGAAGGGCCAAGGTCAGAACAACATAATCTTACTTTCATAATCCACAATTGTAATAAATTTTCTGTTAAAATAAAATAATCTTGACTTTGGGTAATAGGGCTTTCCCACAGAAATATGATTTTGTGTTTTATGACACTGCATCAATACATTATTTTAATAAATGGCTCTTGGATCACCATAAGGGCTGTATTTTGACAATATCAGCCAACCTTTTCATTTGTTTGAGCAGGAAAAGTAGGGTGCCAAAATAAAGCTACTCCAGAAGAACATCTCAAGAATGTTTATGAAAACTCTGTTACAGTTACATTTATTAGAGTTAAAGCATAGTACTAATTTGTCATGCAGAATTCCAGGGAAGTGAGTAATTTCTGTATTTCTCTAAATGCCAGTGTTTCATATTTGGAGGTAACAATTTGCTTGTAAATATGAAACTAGCAACATAGACTGTAATGTGACAAAAAGAATCCGAGATTTGTCATTATCTGGCAGTAGTTATTGGATGTATTTGCTGCCATGCCATGATGTGTCTCATAAAAGCAAGTTGGGGAATGGAATTATTTATCACATCTAGCTCTCTGACAATGGGGGTAAGTTCTTTTTATTTTCACAACTAGATGATTTACTAGGTTATGCTTTTGGGGAATGGCTCCCTGTTCTCCCCACTCTCACTCCTCACAACACAGAGCCTTCCCTCCTCATTCTTGTCACCACAGAAGCTCTGAGATTGTTTCTACATGGGCATGTTGGTCCATAGAAAGTCAGACTGATTTCAGACTTAAGATCCCATTGACTGCTAAATTACCAAAATATAGAGAACAAATGTCTTCCTGTACCCAGTCTTGCTTAGGAGAGTACAGACAGTGCTTTCCTCTGTAGATTTGTTGTTTATTGCTCCTTTTTTATCTAAAACTCTCAATAATATTTTTGCAAAGTTTGTCAGATTCTCCCAGGTATCCTGGGGATATGTGGGGATATTATTGTCTCTAGGCGGTACATGGTCCCTCTGGGGCTTCAAAAAATGAATGGTCCTCCAAAGGTGCTTATTATCTTGGGACGGCACAGAGACACTCTCAGTCATTTATCTATTCTGATTTGTGGGACAGAATGCTCTGGTTCAAAGAAGGGCCACCTCCCATCCCAGAATTAAAATAATAGATGTGTGTGTGTGTAAATAATGCACATATACATACAAGTAAAAGCATTTCTTTTTCAAAATGTCTCATTTCTTAAAGTAAGAATTCAGTTGAAACACAGTAGCAACACTGCTAAGGAACAAAACAGGAGAAGCAAACATATAATGTAATTCATCAAATTATAGTTCCTGATACCTCATTCTTACTTCCTCCTCCCAAATCAGTTTTTCTCTCTTGACACCGTGACTCCACTTTTAAATGTATTAATCAACAGATAAAAGTCAGTCTGGGGTTTTACCATCTCACCTTTCTCCTTCTCTTTTCTCTCTGTAGTGTATACATCTCCTATGCACCAGACACAAGACCTTTCATTTATGCTCAAACATGCTGGGTGTTTTGATGATTTTGGTCCTCTGTTCATGTTTATGACTGGAACACATCCACAACCTCTGGATATTGAATACCCATTTATCTTCAAGTCCTTCCATATTTCAAGTGGAAAAAATGACCCTTAATTTTCCATTTCCAAAATGGGGAATATATAAACCCCCTTCATATGGTGGTGATGGTGATCAAGTGAGAGCTTATTTGACACTGCTAGTAAAATGACTGGATGTTCTTTAAATGAATCACTTCTTCCCTGACAACCAGGAGCACTTTGCAATTTTAACAAACTTCCTTCTATTATGAATGCATATGTAAATATCTTCTATATCTCTTATATGATTTGAGGAAACTCTGAACATTATTTATATATAAATGAATATTATAGTGTCCTCCAAAAGCTCAAGTGAGACAATGCAAGAAAATTTAGAGGTAAAATGATAGGGTTATGAGAGTCTTAACCTAATCAGTGCATTAATTCACTTGAATGGATTAACTGGGTGGTATGTAGGCCAGTGTGGTTAGAGGAAAGCCGTCACTGGGCCTATGCCTTAGGGGTTTATACTTTGTTCCTGGTGAGTGGAGCTTTCTCTGCTTCCTGTTTGCCCTGTCCTGAGCTGCTTTCCTTTGCCATGCTCTTCTGCCATGATGTTCTGTCTCATTTTGGGCTCAGAGGTATGGAGTCAGTCATCTATGGACTGAGTCCTCTGAAACCATGAGCCAAAAAAACTTTACATCCTCTAATCCTCTAACTTCTCTTGTTAGATCTTTTGGTAACCATGACAAAAAGCTGACTAAAACAATGATTATATAATTCTTACATATTTGGGAGTTTTAACCTGTGAGAACTTCAAAATATTTGCTAAAATGGCTTGTCCCAAATGTTCAAAATGTTCCAATAAACCTTCCTTGATGATTTAAATGAACAACAATTTAACTTGAAATTAGACCAATTTACTAATTGTTTTTACTGCAACGCACCCTGACATTTCTAGTTGCTTCCTTTGGACAGACTGTATTAAAGAGACCTGATATAGGAAATGAATCTATGCAATGTTTTGCTTCTACATGGTTTTCTTATCACTATATAGCCCAATGGTGAAGTGACAAATGCCCAGAAATAAAATTTCACTTACAGTGAAGTTGCTATAGGTCCTACATTTACTGCTCCATTTGTAGCATTTGTGGAGCTGATCTGTCTATGTCTTAAACAGTGATGTCACAAGCAAAAGTTTCAAGCTGCATGTCAGGGGTACTGTCTTCCCCAATCTCAAATGTACTAACTATGGCATGAAGGAAGAATGCAGCAATTAAATAGGCCACTTCAGTATTGCCACATGACCGTGTACTAAGCCAGATATGCCATGCACCCATACACACATGTAAAATGCATTCTCAGGTGTGTGGGCTCTATTAGTGGAGTCTCAATACTGGTTAGGATAAAACATTTTTGCTCATTGATGAAAGTATCCCAAAAATGGGATGTAGAAGCCCATTGTTTTATTTGTTACTTAAATTTAGATGTTAACTGACAAATGAAAATAGAAATAACATTGTTGTTTCAAAAATTTACCTAAAAATGTTTCATTTTTTTTTCTATATTTATCCACAGTTCTTTTCCCCTATCATAGGAAGCTGGAAGATGGCTTTTTCAAAATGTACGTAGAAAGCTAAGCTTTTATATTGGCAACTTAGTGTCCAGCCCAGAAACCACATCCCACAAAGCCTTGAGGGAGAAGCAGGAGAATCCTCCTGATGCCATCTTTAGATGGGGATCGCATGGCTCTGAATAAGCATGCTTTGGAGCCAGTCATTTTAGGTTTAAACATTGGCCAACTTGAGTTTCCCCAAATTGCACATAACTCTCACTTTTGCCAATCAAACCCACAAGTTTAAAAATATATGGAAGAACACAGCTCCAAATCCTTCCAAAGTTCCATTAGGCAATAATCTGCAGCAGGAAGTGGAATACTCTCTCTCTCTCTCTCTTTCTTTCTTTCTTTCTTTTTTTTTTTTTTTTTAAGCGAGAGGTAGTTTTTTTCTCAAGCCAGGGGTTTTCAAGTTTCCAGGTGTCTCAGTGGAAGCCAGCTTAATTGTATAAATCAGATTTTTGTATTATAGATACCAAAGTATAATGAGTTCTATCATGACAAATTACAGTGTGTGAGATATATGGTATTCAATGGTATGTCTAAGAAAAAAAATAAACATTCTTCATTTCTTCATTAGTCAATGCTTATTTATAGTGCAATATATATCTACCTCCACTGTAGCATTAAAGTTTTGACTGCTTTTTAACTATAAAATTTGATATTGTTGTGGCAGCTGCACTATTCAAATGATAGCTGTAGTACAGCTGTTATCAGTGAGGGAGATTTATAGCTTCCCTGCATGGATAAAAATATGTGCATATTTACTTTTAGTTTTACTGCCAATGTCCTATATTTTAATGACCCAAGGTGAGATAAAAGAGCATTATAATAAAGAAGTCCTTTAATTCTGAAAATATAAGTGGCATACTTCATGCAAAACCCTGTTTAAACTTTATGTAAGTTCCTTGTCTTTTCCTTCAATCAAACAGTCCAAATAGGTAAATATCTTGTATCCTGTATATTTTGTGTGTTCATTTTGGCATTTCTTTTATACCAAGGGCACTGGATCAGAGAAAATGGAAGGGAAAGGGATAAGATAAGGTAGGAGAAGAGAGAAATGTGGAGAGGAATGAGTAACCTAAAAGGAGTTCAAACAATATTTTTTGTAATTAATTTCTGAGGAAGGGGGTTCACTTGAAACTTGAGATTCAACTTGAGGTCAGTTTACAAGTGTATGACTGTCTGTTCAATAGACAGTGAAAAATCAGGAATAGAAAGTTGAAAAATATTTCTAACTGATTTTGTCTCTTGTTCTTTGTTTTGCATTGTCTTGAACCAATAACCTAGCGACAGATGGGCAGAATTCAGAGCTCTTGGCAGTTTGGATCAGATCCTATAAGCATTCAGGTCTATTAGGTATTGAGACAGAGCTGGAAATCACATGAAGACAAGTTCTCTCAGGAAAGCCCATTACTTGGTAGTTTCTGATGGGTTGAAATTACAGCTAGAAGAGTCTTTGGGTATTTCATGATTGATATCAGGCAATACGGAGTTGTCCAATGTGCTTTCAGTAGTATTAATCACTCTTTAATATAGAAAAAAGCTGGATTTGTTTCTTCATTATCTGAAAGCTCTGAACTATCACATGTACTTATATACCCCTCTCAATTTACCTGTACTGGGAGAATATTAAAAGATCTTTTTAGTCAGTTTCCTCTTTTGCTCAGTAATCTGGTACAGGCTTTGTTTTTTTAAGCTAATTTAACATCTTAACTACTGACTTTGCACTAGAAAGGGGATTTTTTTCCTTCACTCTTCAACCATATGTGTAAGAGCCTTAATGAAGAGGTAGCTAAGATGGAAGCTGGCTGAGAGCCAAAGAGGAGGCATTTAATTGTTTTCTCTTGACCTTAATGTAATCAACTAAGAATCTTTCTGTGCCCGTGAACACTGTGTGATGCACCTGTAAGTTGAGCTTGTGACACATGTATACTTGTTAAGGTGAAGGGTATTTAACCAGGTAGGGTTGGAGTTGTGTGGGGGTTGTTGTTGGAGTTGGAGAGAGAAGCCAGCAGAAGAAGCAAGAATAAAGAACCTACTCATTCCCAGTCTGCCTCCGAATTCTTTCCCGAGGTATCGTTGCTGCACATATGCAAACCACATATCCATTCAATGTTTATCAAACTGCAACTCCTGAAAAGTTCATAGGTGTATTTTTTTTTAAAAAAAAGCTCAAATTACTGCATTTTTATTTAAATAGGGAGGTTTTGTACATTAAATTATTGTTCCCATAATAATTGCCTGCAACTGAATAAAACACAGAGACCATTTCCAATAAATACATAGAGATAACTGTATTAGCTGAATAGCCTTGCAATTGTTTCACTACAAAGCAATGTCAATTAATTCAGTTCCCTACCACATGAACACACATTATAGCAAGTACCAGAATAAAGGAATTAGGATCCTACAACCTACAGGAGATTAGGGTGTGGTGGTATTCACTTCTATTCTTATTTCCTTAAGCAATAAATATCATAATTTTAAAAGTATCAATAATATGAGTAAGTCTCTGGCTTTTTTTTTTTTTTTAAATCTATACTGTACCTCCCTATGCCCCATTTCTCACCAATCTAACCTTGCAACAAAAGTCAAAAGTTTGCTACTACTGGATAATTAACTGGAGTCCATTTTAAAGAGTATGGACATATGGGTTCTATTTTCCAGGTGTTTCCTAAATAAAATTTTAGCATGTATGTGTGCTTATGATAATTTATTTTTCCTGTTGATGTGAAAAAACCTATAAAAATGCAAAATATCACACATTTCCTTCCCAGATTTTAATATCAAACATCATAACTGACAGCACTTATCAAAAAGTATGAAATTTTCCTTAGAGTAATACAGATGAGAAGACTTCTGGTGAAGAGAAAATCACCACATGAATATGATCATAAATATATTTAAGTTATTATTGTCAGGTGCTTAACTATAGTTTATCCTAAAATTAGTGCTGTCAACAGATAACAAATGACATTTTTGATGTTGTAAACAGAACATAAAATACTATACAATCACAAAAGTTTATTTTGAATGTGAATTTACTAATTTTAGAGTGATAATTTGTTTTTATTGACTTATTTGAAATGCTACTGCATAAAGATGCTGCAAGTACTTAATTGATCAGTTGATTTCAGTTTAATCTATACTTTCTCAACGTACTTGATTCCATCATGTTGGATTAGTCATCTGATCATTGGCTATTGATTAGCTGGCAATTTGAGTAAACTGGAATTTATCCAATTTTCATGTTTAGAGAAATATGTAAATGATCTCTATGGGCAGGAAAAGTTGAAAGATTAAAAATTTCAAGTGCATTTTTAGTTAGAGTGAGTTGTCTTTTTTCTGAAGAGGAGGAATGGCTACATTATCAATTGTCTCTGGGCTGTGATTGCCTCTCGGTTTGGGTGAGTAAGGGTATTGGTGTGATGAAAAGATCATTGAGAAATATAGTTCTGTACTGGGAATATGAAAGCATATAATTCTTACAGAAAGCTTAGAAAATAGTAGTACCGGGCAGATTAGGTAACAGAGGACTAGAGAAACTAGGTAACCTGTATAAGGTCACTCAGCTAATAAGATGCACTGTGAAAATTCAGAAGCTGCCTAAAGGGTCATTGAGATTTCAATGCTTTTTACTAGAGATATGGGAACCACAAATGCAAACTACATAATGTAATTAAAATTTTCTAGATACATTCAAAAGAGTAAAAGAAATCAGGTGAAACTGATTTCAATTATGCTTTATATTGTATGTACCCATTTTTATTTCAAAATGTAATAACAAAAATATTAATGAAGTAGTTTACATTTTTTAAAATTGTATTTCTCTTGATGTTTTGGTCTTTTAAATTTTTTTACTTATTCTTTTTAGATATTCATGACAGTAGAATGTATTTTGACATATTATACATTAATGGGGTATAACATTCTAATTAGGATCCCATTCTTGTGGTTGTACATGATGTAGAGTTTCACAGGTGGAGTATTCATATATGCACATAGGAAACTCTTTGAAGTTCAGTGTATACTTTCACTAACAACATAGCTCATTTCAGGCTAGTCACATATCAATTTCTCTGTGTGCTTAGGGCCTCCTGTATTGGAGAACATAACGTTAAGAGTTCTTGAGAGTATAGAAGCAGTGCTTATGAATACTGCCATTGATTCCTAATGGTCATTGTAGCTAAAATGGCCAGAAATTCTAGAGAAAATGCTTCTATCGACACAGGCATTAACTTTGGATTGTGCAGTATAATGGTTTAGATCTGCAATGTTCCCCCCAAAGCTCATACATTGAAAGCATTGTCCCTAATGGGGCAAGTTTCAGAAATGGGGCTTTCAGGAAATGATTAGATCCTGAGGACTATAATCTCTTCAGTGTATTAATCCATTTGATGGATTAATTATTTGAATTGATTACTGTGGTAACTGTAGGCAGTTGGAGTGTGGCTGGAGAAAGTAGGTTACTGAGCGTGTGATCTTGGGGACTATATCTGTCCTGGGTCCTTTCCTCTCTCTCTTTTTCTATTGCCTGGCTGCCATTAGGTGGGAAGCTTTCTTCAGTCAGGCCCTTCCCCTTTGATGTTTCTGTCTTACAGTCAGCTGACCATGGACTGAATTCTTTGAAACTGTGATCCCAAATCTTTCATCCTCTAAATTGTTCTTCTCAGTTACTTTGATTGGAGCAATGCAAACTCACATGTATTAAAATGTTGCTTTTATTTGGGAGGAATGTAAAAACTCCAAGGGAACATGTTACATAAATAAATTAGGGCATGGAATGGTTCAGAAAAGTGTACAAGCTTGCTAGTTGCTGAAGCTCAGGAGACATGCTTTCCTGGGTTCATAATTGCATGAATTCACTCAAGAAACATTGTTAAGTGCTGTTGTTTCTGAACATAACTATGCTTGGAATGATTGATGGTCCAGCCTATTTATCCAAGAGACAGTCTCCTAGTCTATGATGTACCAGCAAGTATATTCAAAGAGAGAGAATGACAAGTTCTTTTAAAATGGACCACACATACTCAAAGAAACTGATGCATCATACTCGCTATATCAGCTAGTTCAATTCTAGAGGCCATATAAATATGAGAGAGAGAGAGAGAGAAAGAGAACATGTGTGTGAGTGCACAAAAGTGCCAAACCATAAGCAGTAAAAGAGCTGATCTAGAAAATAACCAGGGCTGACTGTTAGTGCTTGATTTCCATAGTCAAGAAGAGCATAGACTGTAGGAAGAGGGACTGACAGTGCAATAAGTTCACATTTGTAGAGGATATAGGTGTTTTATGACTAGTGTAATTAATCAATAACTGTCCATAAAATTTAATTATGGTTGTATTTTAAATTTTCTTCAAGCAATTGTTTTCTTCTTTGTGGATTTCCTCACCAATAAAATGATGATAATGATAACTCATAGGGTTGCTGGAAAAAAAAATGAAATGAAATTAAGAGCACACTTTGGCCTTAAATGTGAAATCATCCTGCCTTTGCCCTTCAAAGCAGCTGGAATCACAGGTATGTGCCTATGTGCCTGGCTTTGCTACTGGTTTTAGTGAATATTAAATTGATGACTACCTGCAGAGGGATTAGAATTTTTGCCAGTTCATAATTGTTCAATGGATTATTAGATATTGTAAATATTATCATAATTATTATTAAAGCAACCTGGGGGAGTTTTAAAATAATACTTGTCCCCTTGCACTACCTTGTATCAACAGATTTGACTTCTCAAAGTGTTCCAGAAATTCCTTTGTGATCCCAGGACCAGCAGAGTTGGAAACTGCAAGAGGGATGAGGATATAAGACCCTGAAGCTGATCATCCTCAAGGTGAGACACCAGTCATAAGAGCAGGGATCCTCCTGGCCCCACACTCACATTAGGAGGGATCTTTAAACATCTGGATGCCCGGACAGCACTCAGAGGAACTAAATGGAAACAGTGGACAAAGGTCCTGGTATTGGTATTTTAAAAACTGTCCACATGGTAGCAGTGCGTAAATAATGGAGAGAACCTCTGATCTGAAGTTTTAAATCCTACATCCTCACTTTTTTTTTTTTTTTTTTTAAGAGAAATGATTCTAAAGTTTTAGATGATGGCAAATTGACATAAAAATAGCACATTAAGAAGAACATTGTGAAAAGGGTGCTTAACTGACCCAGTGTTATCTTTCACTGCCCTTTTTTATATGGATGAATAAAGACAGATAGTAGTTAATTGCTCTTCAGTTAGATCAAGGTCAGTCTTTTGTACTGAAGTCTTAGAACTAGGTTAAACAGGAAGGTATTACTTGTATCACTGTGCTTAACCTTGACTTGGGTCATTTAATGCAGTTTCCTAAACATAGTTGCTTATCAGAGTCACCTGGAGACCAATTTAAAAGGTGGATTTATTGGCTTTGCCACAGAAATATTTGATCTGGTGGATTTGCAATGGGACCCAGAAATTTGAGTTACTTAAAAGCTTCCCAGATAATCCTAATGATGTCATTATCATTTCCTATGTACTGCTAATCAAGGTAATAATTGTAGCAAAACTGGTAATATTGGTAATCATAGAATGTTGACATAGTAAAATAAAAACAGTAGTAAATTTTTTCCCTTATGGCATATAATTTGTTAAATAGACCTGCTCTGGCCATGAATTACCTAGAAAATGACTTTTTCCTATCCCCTGTTCAGTACTTGGTAACCAATGGCATCAAATATTATGAATGACTTGTTAATATCACAGATAGCTCATCTTTTATTGAGCAATTTCTAGGCACCTTAATAGATAATTAGTGCTCCTAACAATCCTTTAGGATAAAAAAATATTGCCTCTATTTTACAAATGAGGAATCAGAAGCCTCAAATGTTAAATAACCTAATTAGAATCATACATCAGGTAAAAGCAATGGGGCCTGAATTGAAAGCCAGGTCTCTGCAATTTCAAACCTAAATTCATACAGTTGCTAAGCATCAAAATTCCAGTGAATGCTATTCCTAGCTAAAATTAGTGGCAGATTAAAAACAACTGAAGGAAAGTGCAAACGTCTTGATATGTCTTAATTTTTGAAAATGTATTAGTCTGTGTTTCATAACAAGATACCTGAAGCTGGGTAGGCTTATTTGAAAAGAGTTTTATTAGAAGGAGAGGTATATTACACTCACAGTTCTGTAGGTCCAAAGGTTCGTACCTGATGATGGCCTTCTTGCTGAGGTGGTATAGGGCATCACATAGCAGTACGGAGGGAGGACATGTGAAGTCTCTTCTGGTCCCTCTCCCTTCTAATTAATCCATCAATATTCCATCATGGGGGTTCCACCCTGGTGACTTTACGTAATCCTAACCACCTCCCAAAGGACCCACTTCTAAACACCATAGTCGGGGTAAGTTTCTACCTCTTAGTACTTTGCCTCACTCAACACAAGAACCCTTGTGAAATCCACTCAAATCATATTGAAGTCATAGCAAGAAATGGTTTAAAAAAATCATTTTCCTGTTGTAAATGAGCTATGAGTGGGAAGAAAATAAAGTTTTTTTTCTAAGTAGTTGAGAGGTCTTTTAGACCTGTGCCCATAACTTTAATATATTTGTAATGAATGGGATAATCACAGTAAGCTAAGATAGACCTCTGTAATGAAGATCTGACTGCTTTAATAAGATGTTTCAAAAGACCATTGAATAAGTACTTAAGGGACAGTCATTGAAGCTCTCATTCCTGTTCAGTGTCAACCTTAGGAAAAACTGGAGAGAAGTGTTCAAAAGACCTATAAAATTTCTTTAACCTTAAGACAATATAAACAAATGTTTCACTAGCAATGAAATTCAAAGGGCAAAATATTCTCCAAGTGATAATGAGGAGAGATACTGTAAGTTTTCTTATCTGAAAACACTTTTACTTAGTGTTTGCTCCTTTGGAAATTCAGTCAATTTAAGACAGACTTGGTTTGTGGCCCTAGGCTGTAAGTATACTGAAGTACATCCATTCACTTCTCTGTGCCCCAGGAGAGTACTTGCTACATTCTAGTGTCATGTCAGCCTAATTATTTATCTTCTGTCTGGGCATGGTCATTTGCATCTATGTCTAGCTCAGAGCCTGACATCTGGTTGGGTCTCAGTAAGTGTTGGTTGGAAGAATGAATTGACAGAAGCAGTGAAATGAAGATATTTAAAGTATGGAACAATCCATGATTTTTCCAATGGAATTCTTTACTCAGTGTAAAGAGTTATTTGAACCTTGCTTCTGGTTGACTAATCTAACCGCCCATGGAATGAATCCTAACATAACTCTGAATATACCTGAAAGTTTACTCAAATTCATTCATCTGTGTGGAAATTATGGATAAGCCCACAAATTTCACTTACACACACACACACACACACACACACACACACACACAATCTTATTTTGATTTTTGATCAGAAGTTAAAAAATATACCAAAAAGGAAGACTGTAGTTGAAGCCATTGTAAACAGTTCAAGTATGGAAACGCATGGCTTTGCATTAAATCACATCGTTTCTGTTTGATAGGCTAAAAAATGAAGAATAAGCAGCAATAGTGGCATATGATATATTAAAAAAGATTTTAAAATGTATTCTTTCACCAAATGGTGTAGATTAAAGTAAGCTGTCAAATTGACAGCACAATAATGCCATCTTCACAGTAGCACATACTGTACCACAGTGGAAATTGTATCAATTTTATAAAGAAATTAAAGATGAAATCAGAGGAAAAATAGCTTGCAATGCTATTCTTTGCAATTTTAGAATCATCATTACTTGCTAAAATCTACTCCAAACATAACCACAAGAATAACCATAATAAATCATGATAATTTATATCACAGCTTACTTTAGCAAAGTAGAATCAGATACACTTCATACTACTCAAACTATAATTATTTTCATTAAACTATAAAATTGCTTACAGAAGATTTACTCTAAACACATAAAATCATACCCTTAACAATGAGCACAACTAGACCATAAGTGTTCAGAATAACTGAAGTCAAGTGTAAAATAGCAGTCTTTGATTTATACTTTTTAATTATATATCTTTGTAGACACAATCAATGTACTTTTGTGGGTTTTTAATATATTCCTTTTTATTTTGTTGAAACATCCGACAGGCTTATTCAATCTTTATCCTGTTGATTAAAAGGTAGTGTCAAAAGGAATTTATGAAAATGATGTCAGGTGCCTATTAACACAAACTCCCTAGTAGTTGGTGTCTGTCAAGAATACAGATTATTGTAGAAATGAGGGATCTGGGGGGAAAAGTTAATGGGCTTTGTGCTTTATGAAATGGGAGATAAAAAAGGTGGGTGAATAATTTGAGAGGACAGAAAAAACCTAAAATATTGTTCTGCTGTGAGTGATATATTTCATACTAAATGATGGAAGAATGAAAATTTTGAAAGTAGTCCATCTGAAATTGTATAGTTTCTAGTGTTCTTATTTCCGAATAAATATTTAACAGATATCTCAATGGCTTTATTTCTTTACTGCCTGCCATCTTTGCCAATCCAAGAAATGCTTATCTTTGAATACATTACTACACTGTCATATCAAACATTTCAGTTAATGCAGACAAGCTGGAATCCATGTATCATTTCAACACTTGTCAGAGTTCTTCACAAAGTCTGTGATTATTAACAATACCAATATATATCTATTGTCATAGTTGAATATGGCTTCATTTTCTTACACTGTGGCTATAAATTGTTTATAAATGTAACAAAATATTTACTCAAATAATTTCAAAGAAAATTTTAAACTTGTAATGGTTATAAGTTAAATCAGTGAAGTTCTTAATGATTCTTTCATTAAATTCCCATGTATACATCCCCAAGAAGTATGGAGAACATGATTATTTTCACTAGAATTTAATTATTTCATTTGCTTTTCTAAGTTTTAAAATTCACCTCAGAATTATAAATTCCCACTTGCCTTGTTTCTGTGTAGATATTACCAAATACAAATTAATATAACACGAAGTAAACTTGTCAGGAATCAGTAATTACAGAAATGAAATTCTAATTTGCTGTTCAAATCCAGGAAGAAAAGTGTCTCCCATTTGCAAACCCCATACAGAAATCTTGAGTTTACTCCAATTGAACCAATTTTAACCATCTGCCCCTGGTGAATGAGTCATTGTGATCAGGGATGTACATATTCCTGAGTGACTTACACTGGGTCATATGAACTCCTTTGAGTTCAACCTATAACAAACAAGGATGGTCAGTTCAGGCCAATGAAGACTCAGCAGTGGAAATGAGATCTGGGATGGTGCCTCCCAAATCACACAACTGGAAGATTCTGCATGTGAGCAAAGAACAAAGGAGAAATTGTTTGAGCATTGTCATCCAGAGACCAAAAGCAAGCATCTGAACTTTAAAAGGGAAAGTTAATTTACTCATTTAAAATGTTCAAAATTACCTGTAATGTGTTTTGACTTGGAAACAATATAACATTTAGTGACAAAGAAAGGATTTCTTGAAGAAATACTTATCTAAGAATTAAGCATCTAATGTTGCCTTGTTTTGCTGAGAATCCCACCTGCTGCTCTGTCTCTTGATATATGCATTGGTTCTTCATTCCAAAGAATATTAGCCTTTATTTAAATTGTTTTAAATCATTTGTAATAGATCAGTTTATTCCTTGGTCAGATTGAATTTCTCAGTTGAAAACTATTGTCCTCAATGATTTTTTTTTAAAGGAATGGAAACCAAACTTAAAAATACAAGTCTGTAACTCTAATGAATGTTGAAAATTAAATTTAATGTAACTTAAAAATTGCAAGATAGAGCAATTTTCATCACTAGAGGTGGTGATGAATAAATCTATAAAAGTTAGTTCAGCATAAAGAAGAAGCAATAGTACATCTAAGTAAATGTGTCGTAAATTGGCAGAAATGTGATGATATATCTGGCCTTTTTCAGAGACATATTGGCTATTTTGATATTTTAAATTGTATTTCATATTACATAATAATATTTATAGTTTATTATAATTATTTTATCTTTATATGATTTTAAAATGATTAATTGTATGTCATTTTGTCTCAAAAAGAATCAGTCTTTATTTTTTTATTTATAGTTTTTGGTACTAAGGATTGAACCTAGGAGCACTTTACCATTGAGCTACATCCCCAATCCTTTTTATTTTAATCCATGGTCTCACTAAGTTGCTGAGGTTGGCCTCAAACTTGTGATCTTCCTGGTTTAGCCTCCTGAGTTACTGGAAAATGGATCGGTCTTAATCATGAATGACTTTCAAATCATATCTATAAAATTAGTATCAGATTAAAGTGCTTAATATGTCTCAGATAATCAAGATAAGTAGACTAAAAACTGATTTTGATACTTTAGTGTTTTATTAATAGGTCTTACTTAACAAATTCAAAGATATTTTATAGAAAGCATTACTACTGCATCACTGTATATAAGCTCAATTCATTGGAGTGTATAATTCATAAAAACAACAATATGAATAAAGTTTTGTTTTTGGTTCCTTCCCCATCCCTTTAATTGTCACCCTTAATTGAATCAAATTAGTAATGCAACATGAATATGTCTGAATTAAAATACATGCAAGTCTGGTATTTTGAGGCATTTGAGTGAACATAAATGCTTCACTCTAAAATCTCTTCAGAACCACATCATACTAATCATATATTAAATCCTTACCTTACACTGGAGTGACTATGGGGTGATGAGGTGGACACAGAAACTTGCACAGCCAATGAGTAGTATCTCATTATGTGGTCACCTCAAGATGTGCATTGTAGAAATTTCTGCAAATCAAAATGAAAGCAATCTATTCTCTCTCATAACTGAAAAGTGCAGAGGTATGATGGGCTTCTTGCTTACTTTGATTCAGGTGTTCAAACTAAGTCTTGAGAAGCTAGCTAGTATTCTTTAATTCTTTACCTTGCTTGACTCTTGTTTGACTTTACATTTTGATTTCATCCTTAGGCTCTATTCTGTAGCAAGCTGGCACCCTCAGCCATAATCTCATTGCCTCACAACTGGTTTTAGTGAAAACAGATCATTTCTTTTCTGAAAGTGGTTATCAAAGTCCCTGTGGCTGAGATTCACTCTGATTGGACAAGCTTCAGTCATGTGTCCATCTCTGAACCAATAGCTGTAGCCATAGAATGAGTGCATGACTTCTTTAATACTGGGTCATGGCCTTCGCTGTACTTTAGCGAAGAGACTACTCTAGATTCGAGTCTAGTCTCTACACGAAATTGAGTATACTACTGCGGGAAGAGGAAGGAAATAATTAGGAAGCTATTGCTTGTTATTGAAGCCTGTTCACATATTATGGGATGCTAACTCAAGATGTGTTCAGAACTTAGTACTTATAGTACGGAAAATTATGAAGCATTACCTACAAAATAGTCTCATTATTTTATATCCCTAGTACTTTTATTATTGGATATGGCTTTACAAAATTAATTTAGCATTCTTACTTATAAGCCCCTCTATGGCTGATATTTGACTAGTTCCAAAATAGAAACTGTCCTCATAGAATAAGGACTTGTTGCAAATATTTAAAAGTGTACCAGACATTTCCATGTAAATTCTGGAACTTCAAGTCTAAAAATATTTTAAGAAAATACAAGTATCATTGGCATATGTTTAATATCCCAAGTTGACTGAGTTGAAAATATTTAAACTTATTCTGATTTATTTCTGTACAAAATATCCCTTTAGAGCAAAGTAGTTATGTGCATAAGCTTTGCAACTTGATTACCTGAACTTGATTCCCAATTTAACCACTATCATCTTGAAAAAGTATTTAAACTCTGTTTCAAGAATTCCATATATAGCCAGGCACAATGGTACATGCCTACAATTCCAGCAGCTAGGGAGGCTGAGGCAGGAGGATCACAAGTTCAAGCCAGCCTCAGCATCTTTGCAAGGCTCTAAGCAATATAGAAAGACCCTGTCTCAAAATTTAAAAATAAAAGCTGGGAGCAGTGGCCCATGCCTGTAATCCTAGCTGGTCAAGAGGCTGAGACAGGAGGCTCATGAGCTGAGTTCAAAGCCGGCCTCAGCAATGGTGAGGTGCTAAGAACTCAGTGAGACCCTGTCTCTAAATAAAATATAAAATAGGGCTGGGGATGTGGCTCAGTGGTTGAGTGACCCTAAGTTCAATCCCTGGTACCAAAGAAAACAAATAAAACAAAAAATTTAAAAATAAGTAAATAAATAGGGCTGGGTTCCCCCCCAAATTCATACATAAACATTTAATAATAATAGAAATAACAATAATACAAATTATTAGGATTGTTTGGCAAATGTATTGATTGTATAAATGTATAAATGTATTAATTTCCTGATAAATGACAGCTTTTATTAATATTTAAAATATATCTAAATATACTTAAAATATATCCAAATATAAAAATATCTAGATATATATATTTAAAAGATATCTAAATATATTAAATATTAATATTTAAAATATATCTAATATTTAAAATATATCCAAATATAAAAATACTCTATAAATCAAATTCAGAGAAATATCAAGCCTACCATCAATCAAAAATATAAAATAAGGCATATGTAACATGGAAATAAGTGAAGAACCAGGGACCTAGGTTTTAACCCTGGTTTACCCCCAAACAATTGTGATCCATGCAAATCTCTATATATCTTTGGGCTTCAGTTTCTTCACCAATAAGATGTCTTCTCTTTCTAATGAGATTAGATAATTGCATAAGTAATAATGAAATCTGGGATAAAAGATTGACCTGAATTGTCTTGAGGTTAATTAAGCAAGATATCCCAGAGGACACATGTTTGGAGGAGGGTTTCAAAGTATGTTAGGAGACAAGACTTAAAAAAGAAAGAAGAAAACAGAAAATAATAAGAGGGCTTCCCCAAGTGAGGCTGAGGACAGCAGCTTTTGAGGCCTAGAGGTAGAATTCACCAAATGTTATTTAGAAGGACTTCAGGTTTCTTTGGTTATAGTGTCAGAGCATATTGTGAAGTAATAGCAGTGGAATTTATAGAGGCAAGAAAGGACTTAGTTAACACAGTGTTGAAGGCTTAAATCTTTTTTTTTTAAATGCACTGAGCAATTATCCTAAATTCCAGAGTTAGGAAGTATGTGGTATTTGAGAGAATGACAAACATTTTGAAACCACGTATGTCTAGTACACCATATTACACATAGCAAGTTTTCATAGCAAGTTTTTCATGTGTCGCTTTGTAATTCACTGGCACTTTAAAAATGAGTGCTTATGGACAGCACTTAGCTGGCATGGAGTTCATGGTATTCTTTTTAAAAAAGCATTTCATTTTAATCATATAAATCTGCCTTTACTTTTTAAAAGGTGTCTATCTCCTATACTTAAAACTGAATTTGAGGACTAAATGTGCTTCTCTTAAATGATCATTGTATGATTATTCTTTTTGCCATATTCCTTCGTAGAAAATACACCCTTTTATTGGAAAGAATGTGATTTAAGCATAATTTAAGCTCTAGTATAACATTGCTAAGTAAATTTCTGTGTTCCTAAAGAGACCCTTTAACACACTATGCTCCCTTCTAGGATGCCCAAGAGATGAAGTTGTTTCTAACCTAACTGATGTTATTCCTTAGATATTAACTTTCTTATTATATACATAAATTTTTTTTTAGAATCGCTTTTGTTTGTCTTTTCTCACTCTCCGTCCAAAGAATTCAGTGTTTTTTACCTCTTCAAACACTAATTTCTCTATTTGTTTTGTTTCCTGTTTGTATCATGTGGGGCCTGTGAATTGAGTCCACTTCTCTTCTGCCTATTGTAAGCAATCTATTAAAGATCACTTTCTCAAGGAGAACAAACATCTGCATAGGACATTAATTGATATGAAGACATGATAGTAAATATAATTATGACATCAGTTATAAAAGACATATAACTGAAAATTGAGGCTAGCTGACAGCATAATTTTAAGCCATGGATACTATGTAAAAGGGGAAACCTATTTTCTTTTATCAGCACATGAAGTTGTTTATACTATGTAGAGAAGAAATGCAAAAAATTTAGCCATAGTGCACTACTAGTTGGCTCTACACTGTAAAATAAAATCTTTGTGCACTCATATGTCAGTAAGGAGAGCTAAGTGAAAGACTATAGAAACAAACCCCAAAATTCTGTGGCTTAAAACAAGGTTTCTTTAAGTGAAGTTTTCATGTACTAATTACAAATGGATGGAGGCTTTGCTTTGTGTGGGCCTCACTCTGCTTTGCAGGGTAAGACAGCAGCCATACTCTGGAAAACTCTGGCTATTGTGGCAGAAAGAGAGCACATTATGCATCATGTACTAGCTATTAACACTTCCATCTGTCTTTTTCCATTCAGTTTATAGTTCAAAGTAAGTCATGTGGCTATATCAACCCCAAGGTGGCAGAGAATCCTACCTTCTTCTTAGAAAGATACTGGAAAGATTTGGTACACAACAAAAATGACTGCAATATTCATAAGAATGCAAAATAACTGCCAAAAATCTATTAAAACAAATGATTTTTAATTTCAAGAATCTACATGTAAGAGAAGTACAGAAGACAATTTTGTAATATAAATGTTAGCATTGCCTAGTTCAGAAAAACTTTGTTTCTATCTCATAGCCTCTTGCACAAAATCCTATCTCCATAGAAACTGGCACCTCCCTGCAGGCTTTTTCTCATTACTTCCTACACAAATATTGTAAAACAGTGCTGAATGGAACTTCTGCTGGTTCAGAATTTTGTCTGAAGAGCTAAAGCTGTGGGAAATAGACCACAAGCAGCCCCACATTCTTAAAAGCATCATGTTCCCTTCCCTTCTCAGCTAGCTGAGGTAAAGCAGAAGAATAGATATTCGAATACATTCAATGAATGGTGAACTGTGGGCATAGGGAGGGAGTTTTGGTATATCTATTCCCTTTCCTTCCAAGCTCGCAAGGACAAAAAAATTGCTTGTGGGGCATGGGGATATCTATCAAAAAGGGAAATGGTGTCGTCCTCTAGTGATGAAAGCTGCCGAGCCATAGGGGTTCTTTAGGCTCACTCTGTACAGAGGCAGGGTAGGGGAGAGTGCCACACACATCTTTATGGCGTTTGCTTGGAGTTGTGCAAGCATGGGCATAGTTTCTCCTTTCTCTGAGAAGGAAATAGCTGAAGCATCTGCCATATAGGGTAGGAAGAGGCTGCTTCAAGTCAGGCATAGTGGCACACACCTGTAATCCCAGTGAGCTGGGAGGCTGAGACAGGAGGATTGCAAGTTCAAAACCAGCCTCAGCAACTTAGTGAGTAAGATCCTATCTCAAAAAATAAAAAGAGCTGGGGATGTGGCTCAGTGGTAAGCCACCCCGCCTTAAATTCCAAGTACAAAAAAATGAAAAAATAAAAAAGAGGCTGCTGTAGTGACAGGGTAGCCAGTGCTGTTAGTATTTTTCATGACAAGGGTGTGTGGATATTCCATGGAACAAGTGGAAGCCTCAGAGACCTTCTGTGTCATGGGAACTGTATCCCTAAGAAACTGTTGGGCAGACAGCCAGGGGCAGGAGATGAGAGAAAGAAGAGGTCATCCACAGAATGCCTCATCCATCTCCAGGAACCTCTGGGATGTGAGGGCTCTGAGGGGCCCATAAAAAGGATCTGATTTGGATGACTGCCACCTAGACTTTCACCTCACCCTTCTCCCCTCCAAGAGCCCAACAATGTCAACACCCAAGGGAAACAGAAATAGCAGAGAGAAGGACAAATGCGGGTGGGGGAAGAGAGGAAAAAAAGGAATAAAGAAAGCAAACCAGTGTTCCCTTCTCCATTGCAGGATCCAAGACACAAACCAAGATTCAGGTAGGAGGTAGGGAGGTACTTTAATTTGAATATGAAATTAATGCTTAGATCTTGACTAGATTTTAAATACTAAAAAGAATCAGATGCCTGTGGGATTTGTCTTCAAAGGATGGGGAAAGAAAGATTATAGAGTATGGTTTGATGGGGTAATTAGTGGAAACATTAAAGAATGTTCCAGTTTAAACCATTCTTGGAAACATTTGTCTATTTTTTGTGTGTCATTCTTATAACCATAATATTGGAAGAGGGACTGGGAAGACCTGGGCTTGTTGTATATGGGCTCTGGCCTGGCCTATAGGAAGAGGAGCCCACACTGAAGGCGATCTTACCCACTATATCCAGGCATGTTTCTAAAATTGAAATCCCAGCAGGAAGTCCAATCAAAAGAAGAGAGACATAGAGTTCAGGCAGAGGGCAACAGTATGAGAAATGGAAATACCAAATCTGGCAAAGTTTTTAAAGAGAAGATGGGAGATAGGCCATAGAGATGCTTCTAGATACTGAAGCATTGTTCCAGGCACATTTTACACTGAATCCAACAGCCTTAGCTGTTAAAGCTGCTGAAACATTCCCCAAATCACCTGAATAACACTTTCCATTTCTGGCATTGAAAGTCTATCCATTTATTCCAGGGTAGCTATATAGCCACCACTTCCTCAAAATATACTTTCCTACTTCTTTCCATACTCCCTGACTGAACATCATCTCCCTGCCTCTGGACTCCAATAGTAAATGGCTATTTACACTTACATAGAATTGTGTCCCTATGTCTCCCATAATTGATGTGAAAATCAGGAAGGTTAGCATTTATTTATACACAGGAAGTACTTGTTAGGTGACTATTGCTATGGAAATTAATTTATAACTTTGAATAATTTTGAGCATAATTTTTAAGTTACAAAGGAAGTTGCAGATGAAGTCAATGTCAATATGTGTATTTATTAAGCAATCACATTTACATATTGATGTGATAAGCAGTATGCCAAACAAGTTACATAAATAGTTCTCAACTCTCTGAGACTAACTTACAACCTTACTATTTTGTGAGGTCCAGAAATGGATTGGCTAGAAACATATGTGGAATGCTGTGCAGTCAAGAAAATAATTTACAGGAGAAGCAGATTTTGGCTTTGTCCAAGAATGAGGGAAAGATGAAAAGACAGGTAGTAATGAAATAATAGGGAGGAATAAAAAATACAATAAGAAATTGTCATTATTGTCTCTGGAACTGGTAGTATTGAACTAGTAGACAGAAGATAAACTAATCTTTCATGTTCTTATTTCATTCTTGTTGAAATTAGGTCAGTTGCTTAGTTATTTTTTAAAATTTATTATTTTTTTTTTTAATAAAATGAGATTAGTTGGTTTAATTTTTTTAAAGTAGTAGATATATTTCCCCAATTTTAGAATTGCAGTATAAAAAGCATTAGGTTTAGTATTTTACAATGGAAATTCCCTTACCTGTAGAGAGTAAAATGTATTTTACAGTGAATTTTAAAAATTAATGTTAAAAAAAGAAGAATCAGATAGAGGCATGAATAATTCCCATGCTAATAAGGCATAGAAAGTAAGGGACGTGGTTTGTCCCATTCTCTATCTTGGATTGGCACATGTAACTACACTGCCTTATACTTCAGGGTACATTTTGCCTGCTGAAATTTCATGAAAATTCTGTAAATTTCCCTTTTCCTTTTAGTTATATATCTATATAATGGTGGGATCTTAGGGACTTAGAGTTCTAAAATAGAAACATATGTCTCATGAGTATATTTGCATACTCAGGGATTCATTTAAGGTCTAAGAAGAACAACTAACACCTATGGATAGATCTACTGAATATGAGTTTACTACTGAATATTCTTTAAAATTAGGAAAGTGATTAGAGAAATTGAAGCAACATCCTAACTTATTCCAAAGGATTGTATACTAGAGGGTAATAAAATCTGTACACAGTCTTCCATGTTTCCAAATTTTTATTCTATTGCAAAATTTATCTGGGTATCTCAAAGAAAGGGCAAGTATGTGGGAAGTCTGATTTGAAAGACGGTTCCATTCCTGCATTTGCTCAGGCTCTCAGGCCAGAGAAATTTAGAATTTTTGAAGTGAAAGAGTGACTGTGGGCATTAATGTACTTCCTCCAAAACAATTGTTTGAAAAATACTCAGTTTTGATTAAGTACCTCCAAACACCATGCTCCTTCTTGCATATTCTTTCAGAAATAGGACATATCCCAGTATTCTAAAACCAAGCACAGGAGAATAATGCTTGTTCTTAAGCCAATTGAAGAATACAATTCTTGTGTCATCAAAAATATTATTAGAAACAACAATGACATTGGCAACATCATTCGATCTTTGTGCCAAGGGTGAAATTAATGTTATGTGCTTGCCCTGTTGATCGCTGTAAACAAGTTTCTGTAAAACATGCTTAAAAGCACTTCCATTTTCCCTTCTGATAAGTCAAGTTTTCCTCACAAACATTACTGCTTCTTCAGGATTGGAAATAGCATAATAAGTTAGGCAGTGGAACAACTGGTTTGGTTTAGAGATAATTTGTTTTTCCATGAAAGACAAAGAGAGGAATAAACATAAATGAAACCCTCCAAAGATATCAGTATTTTCAGGAGGCAAATACTGTCCCCATTCTCTCCTAATCTCATGCAACTTCCATGATCAAATAAGGACCTGTAGATGTCAGGAAAATATACTATGACATGGGTTCTTGGAGGTTGGCCAGATTCAACTCTGGCAAATGTCTAATATTGCCAATCTCAGTTACTCTGTTTTAGTCAGCTTTTTCACTGCTGTGACTAAAAGACCTGACAAGAACAATTTTAAGGAGGAAAAGTCTATTTGGGGGCTCACGGTTTCAGAGGTCTCAGTTTATAGACAGCCAGCTCCATTGCTTGGGGCTTGAGGTGAGGGGAGGAAGGCGACTCACATGATAATCAGGAAACAGCGACTCAACTCACAGATACAAAATATATACCCCAAGGGCATGTCCCTAGTGTCCACCTCCTTCAGCCACACTCTACCTGCCTTCAGTTACCACTCAGTTAATCCCCACCAGGGGATTGATTCACTGATTGGGTTAAGGTTCTCATAACCCCATCATTTCACCTCTAAACCTTCTTGCATTGTCTCACACATGATCTTTGGGGAACACTTAATACCTAACCATAACATTCGGCATTAATTATTTTCTTCATGAACCTTCTCTATTAGTGGCTTGCGTCTTTGTTACAGAGATTAGCACCAAAGTGAACACAAATATTTTCCCAGGTTATCCATCTTCACCTTCACCTTACACCTCACAAGTTTACTCCAAGACAAATAAAAAAGGGGTAATGTGCTCCTAGGTCATATCGACAAAGGCATTCTTTAAGCAGCTGTGCACTGTTTGCATATGTAAGCTTTTCATTTTCCATTTGTTTCCTTGCCAGGAATAGCCAAATTTGGTAAGGAGTCGTTCATATTTGTAGTAAAAAGCGTGAGAAAAAGAGGTACAGCCTGACTGAGGTATTGAGACTCTCAAAGGGACAGTATGTGCTTGGGAATATATAAGATCCTGTGCTGATGGTAAGTGAGGATTGAGCTTGATTTGTTATTGAATTAGGTAATAGCAGTGTTCTAAGAGGTTTTGGATATTTATTTAAAAACAAGTTCACACTGAGTGTGAAAAACCAGCATACATTACTAGACTGGTAAATAATACGATGGCATTGCATTTCACTTGTAATATGCATTAAAATAAGACCTTTTCTTGTTTTTATGGAGGCAGTCCATTATATAATTCCAAAGTTGGAACAAAAGTACTGATGTGATAAATTTTGTGTTTTTAAAGCTGAATTGGTCACATTATTACAAAGGTAGTTTTGGGAAAGAACAGCAAATATCACCTTGGCAGTCAATATCAGCCAGGACTAATAACCAAACTTCTTTAATAAGGCTCTTCACAAACACTGGCAGAAAATAGGAAGTTCTCGGAGTTGGAGAGATATCACTGGAGGCTTTGGGAGTTTCTTCTGAAGTCATTCTGAATTAGCAGCTAATGGGGAGCTTTCTTTGATAGCGCTATTATAATTAAATGCAGCTGGATGAAAATCAACCACAAAGGGAATTCATTTGTTTATCATTACTTCTGACTTTGTTAGCAGATGTTTGCGAAGTACCATAGTAGCCAGCATAATTTGTCTCTGTGTAATGCGAAGCAGGTAAACTTTGATTAATAAACTGACAAGTACATTCTTTAATTTCTTTTCTGAAGTTTGCTTCTGACTCTTATATAGCACATATGTCAAATCCGGAAAGCACACGGATAAACATTCCGTTTCTTTTTATATATGTCAGGCCAGCTGAAATGGAGGTGTCAGTCGGCGGTGAGCTGGCTTATCAAATGTTCATCCTGAAAGCTGCTGTAGTATTATCGCATGTATGTAGGCTAGTGAAAAAGATAAACACATATGGCATATACATATCAGCTATAGAACAACAGCTCTCTGAGCAGTAATCGCTATTGGCTTTCCATAAGGAATTCAATCATCTTCGGCAAATTGGATTCTTTAAGAGTTGAAACATTAATTCATCTATTTAAAAAGGGTAATTTTGACATATCCTTTGCTTATAATAAATGCCTCCTCCACTTCTTTAACAGGCAGACTTCCTCACCACCCACTTTGTTCAGCACCCAGCACTCCCGCATCTTCATTCACACTGCGCTTTCTACCTGTCTTGCTTTCCAATATTGCACAGTACACTTCTCATATTACTTAGAAAACTCTTGAAAATGATGCCCCTCTCTCCAAATCTTTCCCACATACCTGGATGAAGTGGTGATGTTTCCTTTCTTTTTCTTTTTGCTTTTTTAAAATCAGTTCAAGAAGGTTTAAATATGCAACATCTGTGATTGACTTTATATTCATTACTCATAGGACAAATTCATGTGTCCAATGATTCTTTGCCTTTTGTTTAAAATTAATATTTGCCCAAGATAAAGTTGCAAAACTGTCTGTATATCCTTTTAGTTTCATGTCCATGACTCTATTACCAGTTTCACATTCTGGCTTCTAATTTCTATTAATGCCCAGCTTGGTTCTGGGTACTTTGTGTATACTTGAAACTCAGATTTTTGATGCTGGTGTTACCAGTCCAGATGTTATTCAGTTATTTATTACAACTGCAAATCTACTTCTGTGGATACATGTGTAAACATACATATTTATGTCTGTGTTTATGTTCTTACCTGTTTGGTCTGCAGAATTCAGATGGGCTTAAGTTGGCAAAAAATATGAAAAAAAAAGTCTGTGGTAAACCTGAAGTTTTCTATAGATAATCAATCTTTGGCATCATCCTGTTTTCCTCTCTTTAAAGTTTCAATCATTTTAAAATAAAGCATTCTTCATGTAGGCAGAGTGAAACAGGAGAAAGAGGATGAATTTTGTGATTACACAGAGCTGAGTCCAAAATCCAGCACTGCTCCCTACTAGCTCCTTGAGCCTTGACTTCCTCGTCGCTACAATTGGGGACAATAATACCACTTTGTGAGGATTCCAGAAACTCTATCTAACAATCTGGGCAAATAATAGCCTCTTTATGTGTATTCATCAATGTTAATAGAGATAATTAATTTGTTATTTCAATAGAGGCTCAAAAATAGTTAAAAATGATCACTCGTATAAAATAGTATGAAGACTGGCCTTCTGTGCTGGTCTTCATGGGTGACATTCACAGCATGTTACAGCACACCAATTTAGACATTATTTAATGCGAAACTTACTTGAAATGTTAAACTGTAACTAAAAAGTGATTGAAATTCATTAATGCCTAAAAAGTGTTTCTTATGAAAAGAGAACACCTACTTGTGACTAACTGCCAACTATCAATTGTCATCTGATTAAAAATAATCCATCTGTAGCAGGTACTATTCTAATTGGGTGACTTTTCAAGGAAGCTTCATTAAATGCTCATTCTCTAAAATTTTTTGAAGAATAATTGTCCATATTCGAAGTGTGAAGATAATTAGTTAAATCACAATCTTAGGTTGGTCTGTAGTAAGGAACAAATGTATGCTGGTACCTTTATGTCACTTTAGAACATTTGAGAATTTTGCCAGGAATTTCTAGCCTTTTAAGCTGTTTCTCTAATGGGAATCTGTCTGTACTTTCCTTCTTTTGGGGTGAAGAGAGCAGGGCCAGAGTCACAATGTTTTAATAGAACTGCAGATTAGCTAATTTTGAAAAAAAATTCTTGTTAAGATGTTTGTCCTTGAGGAAAATTCTTCATGTATGAGTAGCTATTCTTATTATTTCATCTACTTTGCTAGAGAGTAAAATTACCTGAACACATTTCAAAGGAGGATTATATGCAACTAGAAGAAGACGTATGGCCTACAATGTAATTTATGCTTTCTGGAAATTTTTATGTTAACAGGTCAGAAAATTAAGCAAGGTGACCATTCCATGTGACTCTGATTCTTGGCTCTGTGTGTTATCTCTTAAGAGGACCAGATAGATTCACAGCTTAGTTAACCAACAATATATCCGGCATTCTCTCTATAGTATGGAGATTGGTGAATCCATGGAAAATTTTCCTGTACTGGAAAAGTGCTGAGATTAAAGGACATGTTCTTTCTTGATGCTTGGGTCATGGCTATCTATTGTGCTGGGGTGGGGCCTTATTCCACACTCTAGAGAAATCACGCCACATCTTGAACATCATTTGCAGTGGTTTGCCATGTTCATTAGGCTGGTATGAGTGAAAACAAGACACTATGGTGTCAGATAATCTGTGGGTATAATTGCTTCGATAAAGCTTTTTAAGCAGTTGAAGATAAAATAGCATTGTTTCAACAGAATGGCCATTTTACCATTGCTGGATGGCTCCTGATGAATTGTGAGACTAAGAACAGATATGGCAATTTCAGTGACTTTGTGATTTTTTGTGGTATTTGTTAAATAGTTGAGGGTAGTGTTCTTTGAAATGTGTTTATGGGGGCATTTTTAAGTTAAAGAAGACAAATATATAAAAGTGTTGGGGTGGGGAGGGCTGTTGTCAGGCGCACAGTAGATCCCAAATGTCTTGGGAGAAGGAGCAGGATACTTGCAAAGAAGAAGAAGATCTTCCGCCAGGTGCTACTGAAAGTTCAATATCTGGTGCTTGCTATGTATAATGCCTGGAATATGAAGAGCCACTGGGTGTGAATCAAAGAGAAGTGGGGCAAAACAGGTATCAGAGGTAGAAGCCAGCATCTGCAAAGGTTGTAGGAGTTCTGTAGAAGGTATTTGTTTAAATCAGGCAATCTGGTGAGGCATGCTGCTGGAATGTGGATAACGTGTTCTTTGTGTTTAAGAGGAAAAATGGAAGTGCCCACATGTAAGGAGGCCCATACAAAACATCCATGAGCAGTTCTAATGGTAATGCTTCTGCTGATACATGTCTGTTTTTACATTTCAGAAGCCTTGACCCTGACTTCAGCCTGAGCAGCTTATCTCTTGAGTTGTTTCTGTGCCTTCATCCTTTTGCTCTGAGGCTGCAGCACTACAGGAGACTCAGACTGGGGTGAATCTGGCAGTGACCTTGCTGATTCCTGAGATTTCTACCTCTCTGCTGCTGAATGATCTGTCAAGGGACGGACCCTCCTAAGCGCTGCCTCCTCTCTTGCAATTAAAGGGAGATGGGGAGCTAATTTGAAGGATTTTTTTTTCCCTAGACTTTCATCTATTTCTGATTTTTACCCAGCATCTTCTGTGAAAAGTTCCATAGCAAAAGTCTGCCCAAGAAAATAGAACAGATGATGGAAACTGATGACTGAAGTCAGCTGTTCCCTAAAAGCGGCAATAATGTCAGAGTGGTAACTGGATAATCTGTTCTGTTTTGGACTGTGTCTATTTTTCTTCTATCTGAATTGTCACTTGGTTGTCTCTTATTTATGCTGCAGAGAATGGTTCACAATGTGTGTGTGTGGAGACATATGTGGAAAGTAGCTGTATTGTAATATTTATCATTAAAGAGCTGCCTTTGTTTCATCTTACAAGCATCACATTGATGATTTGAATAATAAAGCTGACTGGCTTACTTATTGAAGGTTGTTTCCATAATGGAGCAAATTTATGTACCGAGGTTCTCGTTTTCTTTATTAGATAATTGGACAAAATGCTGAGAAACTGCTACTAATTGAGCACTCATTCCAGCTTTTGTCTATATTGAGGCTGGACAGGTTTTTTGATGTTTGCAAAAGAATTAAACATCCACCAAACCTTGCAACAGCTTCCCTCATCCCAATATGTTTTCATTAACTTTAACAGAGTCCCTGCGCTTAAATGTGGTTTATCCTAGAATTTTAACACTCACCTTTTATAAGAATCACATATTGGAGGATGTTTTCATTTTAGGAAAAAAGCGTGATCAAAGACAGGTCATATGTTCCCTTCTTTGAGGCAGCTGGGGCAAATGGGCAAGGTTCAGATCAAATGTTTTTGCTAGCATGACATTCAATAGGTAACAGTTGCCCTGAAGCAGGGCATGAAAGAGTTAGGGGAAAGAATAATAGAAACTGAAAAACCTTTGAAAATCCATATAATATTAGGTATTTTGAGAATCAGAAGTTGAAGAAATTTCATTTATAGGAACATGCAGAAAGGCATAAAGTATGCTATTTCATAGACTCCCCTCCCCTCTCCTCCATTGCCACTGCTGTGGTTTGGGTCTTAATGGTAGCTCGCTCTCTGTCTTTGAGGATAGCCCCCTTAAAAGACTCTTCGCCTCCATTAAGTCTCATACTTCAATCTACCTTTCAGATGACTTTCAGATTCATTTCCTTGAAGCACACTTCTGATCCTGTTACTGATATGTTTTAAAAAACAACAATTTCTCAAATCTAAAATAATAAAGCTCTAACTTGTCAGCATGACACCATTTAACCTTGACTTACTTCAAAGACCTGTTTTCTAATAGTCATCATGCATTCATGTTTCCACCAGGCTGGCATAACACTTGCTCTTCTCAAGCAAACCCTTGTTTCCCCACCTCTGCATATGTGCTCATTCTTTTCCTGAAAGCTGCACTTTCTGACTCTTTGCATTTCCATCAGATGAAATTCCACCTACCCTTAAAACAAACTATGGGTTGTGGCCTCTCAGATACCTTAATGATCTTGCCATATCCACAGCACTCCTGGAATCAAATTACAAAGACTGTGACTTAGTTCTTATTCTCTCTATCTTTTGTTCTTGCACCTAGGGGAACCAGTTATCATGTTGGGAGCTACTCTTTAGAAAGGCCCATGTAGCCAGGAGTCAAGGAGACCTTCAGCCAATGGCCAATGAGGAGCTGAGGCCCTTGGCCAAGAGCCTAAGAACTAAATCCTGCAAGTCACCATGTGAGTGAACTGAGGCAGATCGTCTTCCAGTGGAGTTTCAGAAGACAATGCAGCTCAGAAGAAACCATGATGGAAACCCTGTGAGAGACCTCGAGACTTACATATACAACTAAGCTGCACCTGGATGCGTGACAGAAATCAATAATATGACATATGTTATATCCATCAAAATTTGGGGGCTATTTATTACGCAGTAATAGAAAATTAGTACAGATTTGGTGCCAGGAGTTATCATCAATATTTCATAAACTTTCTATTCTTTCTGTGGTTAAAACTAGTATTTCTTATATTAGTTGAGGGTATTTATTTGCTCCTGTAATACATTTTGTGTATTGGGTTTGGGCACATTTCAAATCCTGCATTCCCTTATTTTCATTATAAATAACTTTTGTCCCTGTAAAACTGAAAAGTTCTTTGAGGTCAGGGCTGTGCTATATTAATCACTGAACCTATTCTCCCATCCCCTGGTTAGTTGACTATAGCTTTTATGTAGTAGGTGCTTGATAAATATTTGTTGAATTCACTGAATATATTTTGTCATGTTTTAATAAACCAAGATTGGTGAATGAAAATAATTGGTCAATTCATGTATAAAGATTTTACATATCTTCTATTTGTCAAGAACTAATGGGTTTGAACACTGATAGTTTCTTTAGGGATATCCTACCAAATATTTCTGGGCACAAAACTTTATTTCTTATTTGAGAAAGAAGTGAATTATAGGAAAAACACGATTGTTATCAACTTTCTATGGATTTAAGTAATAGTTTTTTTCTGAGTTAAGATCTGAAGAAATTTTGATTTTTTTATATGGTAGCTCTGTTGGAATATTTTAGACAAACATGATAGCCACTGGATAGCCTCACAGTATCAATTTCTCTGTAGGAGTTTCATGTTATTTACTGAATAGTCCAATGTGGACATTGACTTGCTATCCTAAGAAGTGGTTGAGAACTTACAAATTACTTTGGAAAATAAATGCTGGCACACAGTGGGGGTGGAGACAGATCTGATCTGAGTTTTGCCCTAAGCAACTTATTTACAGTTTGACTTTACAAGTTACTTGATCCCTCTTTGAATATTCCACATACACTTAATAGCACAATGTACCCCAGATCATGGGATTTGGGGAATAATTGATATTTTCTATAAATGCATGTACATGCATGTGTACAGGTGAGTGTGTGATAATTAGAAATTTTTAAATAAGTGCTAACTGAACACCAGATTATTTAATTAATAAAATTTATTCCATTAGTAATTTATATTTTCATATAACTCATGGCTTTCCTTTTTTTTTAAACTGACCCATAGATTGAAGAAAACCTCTCATCATATCTCTGATTTCACAGACTGGCCGTTGTTATAAATGTATTTGCTTCTTCCCCTCACTTGGCTATTTTTTAAAAATTTTATTTATTTATTTTTTTAGTTGTAGATGGACACAATATTTTTATTTATTCATTTTTATGTGGTGCTGAGGATTGAACAAAAGGCCTCAGGCATGTAAGGCAAGGGCTCTACCACTGAGCCACAACCCCAGCCCCCCTTTACTTAGTTATTAAAACAACAGATATTATTTGGTTCCTAAAAGACCTTGAGGACTCAGTACTACATGAGTTCCTGGTGCTTTATGCCATCTATTAGCTTTTACTATTAGGTATCACTTAATGTAGCAGAAGATTGGCTATCAACAGTCACTTTTTAGTTACCCAATCTTTATTCAGTTTCTTGCTTTTTTTTTTCCTTGCTAGCTGTGTGATCTTGGTTGTCATTTAAATTGATTAGTTATCAGTTTCCACAACTGTGAAATGGGAGATAATGATACCTCATGGGGCTCCTGTATAGTTATGTAGGATAACACTGTAAAACCTTAAGCACATTGTCTTGCACTGAATGGTTAATAAAATTTAGCTCTTATACAGGTATTATATGCATAAATCTTTTGACAAGTTTCACATATTCAAAATAAAGTATTTGATGTGCCCTGTAAACTGTAAAACTCTTCACAACTGGGTGGCTAATTTGACTAGTATCTAGGATGAGGGTCCTTCTGTCCTTCCTTTTTTCCTTCTTTTCTTTCTGGTGCTGGAGGTTGAACCCAGGTGTGATTTATTACTGAGCTGCACCTGAGTCTTTTGTATTTTTTTTTTTTAATTTTTGCTAAGTTGCTGAAGCTAGGCCTTGAACTTGTGATCCTCCTGTCTCAGCCTTCTGAGTTGCTGGCACCACATCTGGCAATGGGAACTCTTTCTAATACCTTGTTGAATTCACAGGTCTAGATAAAAGCTATGTAATCAATAGGAAATCAATGAAAGTATGCTGTCGCTTGTGATAATGTGTGACAAAATACTTGGCCAACCTCATTTAGTGCTGAGCAAGGTGATCCCTTAAGGTATGGGTCAGCCAATAAAATGCTCAATTACCCTCTTGACCAGTGAGAACTAGCATTTCTGTAGTGTTTGCTTTCTTTTGTTTATTCCTTTATGGCCTCTTGTTATTCCAATCACATCTAATTTTGTCACTAAACCATCTTTTGATTACCAGCAAAGACTTTGTTGCTTTTCCAATGATGAATTGGCAAAGGAAAAACAAACATAGGACATTTTTCATGGTTGAAACACTCACTGTATGTCATAACAGGTTGAAGGAGCTGGCCTTGGTTGGATGGAAAGAGCTTTTTGTAGGCCTGTTTACTTCCTATTATGGGCACTGTAAACTAGGCTGAGATTGTACAATGACATCATTACCTAGACTTCTGTTGCATGTTGGTTTTAGATGTGGCAGCCTATTATGGTTTAGATGTGGTGTCTCCCAAAAGCTCACATGTGAGAAAATGCAAGAATGTTTGGAGGAGAAATGATTGGGTTATAGCCTTATCCTAATCAGTGAGTAGTGGGATTAACTGAGTGATAACTAGAGGTAGGTGGGTGTGTGGTAGAAGGAAGTGGTTCATTGGAGGCGTGGCTATGGAATATATATTTTATATCTGGAGAGAGGAGTCACACTCTCTTTCTCTGCTGCCTGATCATCATGTGAGCCATTTCTGTTTGCCACACTTTTCTTCCATGATGGCCTGCCTCATTTGAAGCCCCAAGGAATGGAGTCTGCTGTCTATGGATTGAGACCTCTGAAACTGTGACACCACTCCCCGCCAATAAACTTTTTGTCTTCTACAATTGTTCTGATGGGTCCTTTAGTCACAGCAGTGAAATTGCTAACTAAAACACAGCCATAGCAGCATGCAGCTCAGACTTCTTTTAAGAAGACCTACTGTCTGGAGCAGAGTTGGCCCCACAGCCTCAGTTGGCACCCCCATGCACTCCTAGGCCATGCTTCTCCCGGCTGCTCCCTAATGGTGAAGCATGGTGAGGGGCTAGTGCCATCCTGCTCTTACGAGTATTATGACTTCTCCCTTTGGCCTGGCTGAGAATGTCTCAGAACTGAGTTGTGATCTTAGTCCTTCTTACCCAATCCTTCCTTTTCTCTATCTTTTCACAGATATCAGATCAGAATCGTGATCTGAAAGCTCTTCCTGCCTACTCCTGTTCCCTTCTCTTTTACCTACCAGAAGAGTTTACTCCCCCAAATCTTGCATGTCAATTCCTGGCTTGCCATCTGCCTCTCAAAAAAATCTGCCAACACAGTTGGTAATATGTTTGAATATTGGAAATAGAACTTCATTTGATGGAGATGCCATATTCACCAAAATGGAGCTCTGCTGCTCCATGTCCTCACGTCCATGAATCCATCTCTTGGCACTGAACTAAATATGCTGTGCTTTCTGTCAGAGAAGAAACTGCAATTTTACAAAGGCAAATTTGCAAATTTAGAGAGGTAAACAGGTAAAGTTTTCAAATTCCTTATTAGCTCTCTCAGGTATTTCATTATTTCTTCAATTCGGACTTACATTTCTATATATGTGTATTTATTTAATATTACTATATTTTTGTATATCTTTAAGGAGATTATAGGCTAAATAGAGAAGATTAAGGCAGTAGTTGTATCCACATATTATTTTTTTGTGCTTTCACCTCTCATATCACATGTCTTTAATACATGAAAAGCAATATGTACAAATGAATAATTCCATACTTCATCCAAGTATGTTCTTTGAACTTTCAGATCTAGGTTCAGATTACAGTTTCCAATTTTTGTCAACTTGTTTGTGTGTCTTTTACCTTTGTGAGCCGTAGTGTTTTTATATTTACAGTTTTGTGAGGATGAAATGAGAAAACATAGTGAGTTTATAGTCTTTTGTGCCATCTATATATGGTATCAAGATTTAATAAACTTCTTACAAAATTTATGTTATCTATTTATATAGCTTGCAAGTTCCCCAATAAGTATTTTAACAAGAATATATATTTTACCAAATATAAATTTATTTAGATAACTTTTGGGGATAATAGTATCAAGGGAAATTAAATTAACCTGCTGGACTCTGCCCTGTAGGTGCTGATTTTATATTTGTTATCCTACTAAAATAATATAAAAAGGAATTAAAGTAGTTTTGAATTATTTGGAAATACAAACAAAGTACAAAAAGCCATGGTCTCAGTTGTGTTTCTACAGTATAAACACATCTTTATATAGTCTTATCATATGTCTTTGTAGGCTCAGAATATCCTGATTGAAAAGTTCACAATCATTTGCCCAAGGCCTATTCTGGTGGCAGCTGTGAAACAGGAGGCAAAGATTTTTCTTAGCTTGCCTATCACCCATATCTTATCTCCCTAAAGCTGGGCTTCTGTGCCTCCTAAGGTTATAACTGGCTGCTTGGAATAAGTTATCCATGTTGATACGTTAAAGGATAAGGTTGAAGGTAGTTCCCCAAAACATTCTTCTCCTTCAGAGTAGGTTTAACAATGACCTCCAGAAGATGAGGATCTTGCTTTTGTTTTCTAACCAAGGTATCCTAGGAAATGAGAATTTTAGGTGATATAAGAGCTAACCACTGGGGAATGTTTTGGGGTGTGTAGCTGCTTTTGTTAGCCCTGAGTTATAGCACAGGCAGCCACCTTTACTAGTCACAACAGAGTGAGCCTATAGTTTTCACTCTGATGATATCAGAGCATTTAATGTTGTTTGGAGAAAGTATCCTGATTCCCACAGAAACTGGTTTTTTTGATAAGTGGATCAAAAGGCATGTGTGATTTCTGCAAAATCTCTAGTCCTCTATTCTGCAATAGTGAAAACATGTTCTTCCTAAGTATCTATAATCTTTTACTTCTTGTGGTATATAAGCCTGATTTATCAAAGAATTAATTAAGATGCCCATGGGTGATAAGCCCTACTAAGGAAGATACTGATTTAGGGGGAATTAAACCCACCGTGTAAACTTCTTGATGACTGAAAAAAACACCAAACAAAAGATGCTGTTTTGGTGTGTTCTCTGCATGGACACAGGATGAAACTTTAAAGCACAGCAAACGAAAATGATGATCTTCTTTGTTCAAACAGAGATTTGAACTGTGACTACTATAGACAAAGTTCTTTCTGTGAGCTAACCCAAATGCTTTATGCTATAGTTCAAGAGCATTTTTCTTGTTTCCATATATTTTAAAGTACTTTTGATTTACAGCAGAAAGCATTTTCATGATCTTTTCCCATCTGCTTTTAATTTGCTACTAGAATATCTCTGCCTTCCACTAACAAAATTCCTCTTTTACAAAGCTGCCTCACCACATAACTCTAGATTAACTTCTAGTTTTGCTATTTGACTGCCTACAGGAATGTTTATATGCATATACTTGATGATTTTAATCATTATGACCAAACAACCATCAAAACCTGATGATATGGCCTCCTAAATATTTAAAAATCCCATCCATGTTCCTCCATCAGTGAAATCACCATCTAGAACACATCTGGGTCACTCTTACCCAGAGTGACCAATGCAGTCTCTGAGTTTTGTTTTCTAGCCTCTTCATCGATGGACACTTGATTCTTCATATCTAGTTCACACCATTTATAAAAGAATCACTGTATGATGTATTATATGCATTATAAAATGCATATCAAATATTAAGAATTTTGAAAAGAGATATAATTAGAAATTAGAAATAGAACTTTAATTTCTTTGCAAATCAATTTTCTTGTTTTTTTTTTTTTTTTTTTTTTTTTTTGTGGTACCAGGGATTGAACTCAGGGGTACTTGACCACTGGGTCACATCCCCAGCCCTTTTTTTGTATTTTATTTAGAGACAGAGTCTCACTGAGTTGTTAAGTGCTTCACCATTGCTGAGGCTGACTTTGAACTCGCGATCCTTCTGCCTCAGCCTCCCAAAGTGCTGGGATTACAGGCATGCACCACCGTGCCCTGCTTTTTCTTGTATTCTTGAAAAAAATAATAATACACTTATGTACTTGTATCTATAGATGGACATGGCAATATCTAAGAATCTTCCCTGTGGTTACTTAACCACTAGATATCACAGGCATGGAGAAAAGACCTGAAGAGTTAATAGAATTAAATGAATGCATTTCAAGTCATGTTTTTGCCTTTTAATTTGCTTCCCTATATTTAACTGAATTTTGTTGCCCTGGAGATCCATACAAAGTGTGTTTTGGCCCTGTCCTTCCCAGAATGAAAGGTAGGGCCTCCCATATAGAACTTTTCTCAATCCTTTCTCAGTTGCATCTATATTTTAATCTCCATTTCCTTTGCCTCATACGTATACTCCCTTTTAGTAACATCAACTAGCTTGTGCTTTAACTATGCACATGTTGCTTTACATCACTTGGTGTCTTTGTTTATTCTCTTCCTTTTATATTGAACAACATAGCTAAACATCTTGACTCACCATTCGATGGATAAATCCTCAAGAGCAAACTTCAGTATTTCTTTCTCTAACAATTACCAGGTAATTTTAACCAATAGATAGTACAGTCATCCAGAAAAAGATCTATAGGGTAAACCAAGGCCTAATATAAATACTAGCAACTAGAAAGAGAAATAAAGGAGAAAAAAATGAAAAGAATGTTTGTTTAAATACTTATGGAACTTAACATATCATTGTGTTAGTCGACTGCAACTACAACTCCAGGATCATATACCATCATGCTCCATATAATGACACTTCAGTCAATGATAACATGTACAGCAGTGGCCCATAAGATTAAAATAGTTAAAAAATTCCTGTTGCCTGTATTTTTTTCTGAAGATAATCTACGTTTAGGAATGCAAACACTTATCATTGAGGTACAGTTGCCTACGATATTTAGCACAGCAGCATGCTTTTTATGTTTATAGCCCAAGAGCAATAGGCTATACCATAGAGCTTAGCAGTCCAGGATACACCATTTTGGTTTGTGTCAGTACATGTTATAATGCTTGCATCAGCATTTTAGTTGGCTTTTTTTTCGCTGCTAAAAGTTAAAGACCTGACAAGCACAGTTAGAGAAAGAAAAGTTTATTTGGTGGCTCATGGTTTCAGAGGTCTCAGTCCATATACAGCTGATTCTATTCCTTAGGGCTCGAGGTGAGGCAGAACATCATGAAGGAAGAGTGTAGTGGACAGAGGCAGCTTGCATGATGATCAGGAAGCAGAGAGAGAGACAGATTCCATTTGCCAGATAGAAAATATATATCTCAAAGCCACACCCCTAAAGCCCACTTCCTTCAGCTACACCCCATCTGCTTTCAGTTACCTACTCAGTTAATCCCATCAGGGGATTAATTCATTAATTGGGTTAAGGCTTTCATAACCCAATCATTTCTCCTCTAAATCTGCTTGCATTGTCTCACACATGAACTTTAGGGGGACACCTCACATACAAACCTTAACAATGAGGATGAAATCATTTGACAATACATTTCTCAGAATATGTCCCAGTCATTATATATAAATTAGCCAGTTGTGAAGCATGGTAGTATTTTAATGTCTTCTATGACATGGCTGGTATGTAAAAGTAAGAGTGCCTCAAGACTACTAATATCATAAAATGCCCCTGCATTTTGATGTCTCCATATGACTGTAAGCATATCTCAGAACCCTCAGCCTGTATAGAAAAATCATCTCATATATCGGGTTCTTTCACTTTCTCTAGGATATGGCAATTATAATTTTAGAACAAAAAATACCAGACGCTAAGACTTATTTTGCTTATTAGGGCTTTATAAAGCAAAATTATCAGTATTCAAAACTTGAAATAAAAATCAATAAAAACTAAATTTTAACACAAGTTCATTTGTAAATTTAATTAACACACAGCATTTCCAACTATAATCCTTTTTAAGTATATAAAGTTCAAGAAATAATAATTTATAAAACTTTAATGTAAACATATTCTTGCTCTTACATAGTGGATTAAGCTTATGCAATAAAGAATTATTTAAAGATAAAACAAGTTAAAATTTAATGAAATTATGAGAAATGATTTAATCTTTAAATAAGCAAGGTATGTCAATATTTGCATTGCAATTATGTTTTTGTTACAATTTCCTCAGTGTTTGAAAAAAATATTTTCTTGATCTATGTTAGCTGGAGAAATATTTAGGTGATTGAAATAAACTAAAACCAAATATACTCCCCTCACTTCATTTTCAAATAATATTTCTGGTTTGATCATTTTCAAAGAACATCGTAAACATTTTTTTTTTTTCCTGGAACATCACCCAGTTCTTTTGTTTCTCACAATTTGTAGCTTTGTTTTAATATAAACATTTCTAGTTCATCACTTTTTATGTTCTCATTCCATATAGATGGGGAATTCAATGTAGTCTTCTTTATCAATATCAATACTGGCATGTTCAAGTTTCATTGTTCAGAAATGACCTTTGCAGTAGCAGCTTTTCATTGTCAACTCTCATTTTCTGTTGCTTTTTGAGTATTGTGAAATTTTACAGGAATAATTTTATGTGATGGCATCTTTACATTATTTATAATTTTAATGTTGTGTATAACTTTCTGTGTAGAAGTGATGTTCATTCTATAAGTGACTATATTACATAAGGACACACTGTCATTTATCTTGATCTGAAAAGGTTTTCATATGTTTCCTTTACTAGTGAACTTTTAAACATTTTTGTATGATTTTTTAAGTTATTCTCTAGCATCCTTTTATTACAACTTGAAGGACTCCCTTTGGCATTTCTTATAGTGGTAATGAAGTCTCTCAGGTTTTATTTTTCTGGAAATGTCTTACTTTCTCCTTCACATTTGAGGACAGTTTGGCCAAATAAGGAATTCTTGCTCAACAGAATTTTTTTCATTCAGCTCTTTTCCTGTATCATCCCACTGCTTCTGCCTGCAAGATTTCTGCTGAGAAATTTACCAGAAATCTTAGTAAAGTTTCTCCTAAGTGATGAGTCATGTTTTTTTTTTTTTTCTTGCTACCTTGATAATTCTGTGTGTGTGACTTTTGAAAAATTTGATTAGAAAATGTCTTCTTGTGTTTTTTTCAAAATTTATCTTACCTGAAATTAATTGATCTTCTTGTGTTGTTACATCCATATCTTTCTACAAATTAGGAAAGATTTTGGCCATTTTTTTCTTTAAATATGCTCTCTTCCCCTTTTTCTCTCAATACTCCTTTGGAAATGCCATGATGTATATATTGGTTTTCTTGATGGTATCCTTTACTCTCTGTTTACTTTTCTTCATTTTTATTTTTTATTTAGCTTCTCAAACTTGATAACTTAAATGACATGCTGTCATGTTTATTGATTCTATTTATCACGAGATGGCTGTTGAAGCTTCTCAGGATTCTTTAGATTTCAGTTATTGTATTTTACACACATAGAATTTATGTTGGGTTTGTTGATATTTTCATTGTATTCAAATATGATTTTCATGATTTCCTTTAGTTCTTTCTTTAAGCTGTCTGGGTATACTTAAGACAACTTTTTAATAGTCTTTGTCTAGTAAGGCTGAAACCTCTGTTTCTTCAGAGGAAGTTTTTGGAGGTTTATTTTGTTCCTTCAAGTCAGTAATCTTTTTCTCTTCCTTTGTGTATGCCTTGTGATCTTTTATAGAAATTGGTCATTTAAGAAAACAATACATTTCTCAGTGTTTGCAAATTAGCTCAATGCCAAGGGAAATCCTTCACTATTCTGCTCAGTTTGGAGTTTTTAAGTGTTTTTAGGTATTTTCTGTGTATGCATCTTCACTGGGCCTGTGTGAGTACTCCCCATCTCCCTGTAATTTCCCCTTATATTTGGCTGCATTTAAATGTCTTAATTTCTCTGGGAGTCTCGCCTCTGCTTATACTTGAGAATTTACCTGCCCTATTTTATTCCTCTGCCCATAATCTATTGCACCCAGTCATCAGTTGGTCTATAGTCTCCTTTGGTTTCACACAAATCATGCCTGCTTCTTCCTGCAGTTTTTCCAAGCCTGAGAATAACCTTTTGTTGATTTTTTATTTGAGCTCTGAATTGGATGACACATAGACCAGACCCCCTGGTTGCCCACAGATGATTAGAATATTGAAAAATTGGCTCATTCTTTTCCCTCCAGTTCATGTAAGGTGATCAGGAATTGACTGGGCTACTGCTTCTCTTGAATTGGGTTGGGAAAAAAATGACTGAACATGCGATAACATTTCCTACCATTTCAAATGTGGCTTTTCCTTGATTGGGTGTTTGCTTGGTTGTTGTAGGTCTTTATTTCCAGAACTCCTATAATTGTATTTAGTTGGTTTGTAGTTGTTTATTTAGTGTTTCTATGGAGAGGTGACAGCCTGAACCTTTCTAATTTGCTATCATGTTGATGTTCCTGATTTAAGAATTTAAAACATAGATTCCTCTGTGGATATCACTAATCTGGTTTTTTGGCTTTCTACTGCTGTAGCTGTTTTTCTGTCTGTGACTGATCTCCTTTCTTTGGCCTCTGATGCACCTAGTGAGGATTCAGTATCTTTATGCCCTGTCTGACTCTAAGAGCAGTTCCAGGATATCTGGAACTGGGGAGATCGTCTCCTCTGGACAGAGGTTACCTTGAAGCATTTTATTGATATTTCTGTCTAATAAAGAATGATGGACAACTTCAGTCAGACTTATCTCTCTACTTCAGAGAATTTTTCCAGCCAGTTTGCTGGGGTTTTTGTTTTGTTTTGTTTGATGGGGGGAAGTCATCATTGGGGAGGAGTTCAAATTGCTAAAAGGGTGAGTGGGAGAATTTCTGGAGCAGAAAAGAAAGAGTCCCAGTGGGCTTCAGTTAAATGTTTCAGGGATGAAGAATTTGGAGGAGGAGGGAGAACGGAAAGGGGAATAAAGTCATTGACTTATTCTAAATTATGTCATTTCTTCTATTTTTCTCATATTAATATTTAAAATATAACTTAGTCTACCAAACATAATGAATATTAGATACCACCTATAGAGGACCAGTATCTGATACATTATTGTACCGTTGGTATCTATTGTACCGTTGGTATCATATTAATATTTAAAATATAACTTAGGCTACCAAACATAATGAATATTAGATACCACCTATAGAGGACCAGTATCTGATACATTATTGTATCGTTGGTATCTAACAGGGTTCATCAAGGAAATCATTTGTGCTCAATACATATTAAACTAAAATAATATTTTTCTAGTCTATTCTCATAAAAAGTTTTTTTCCCAAATAGTGTCAAATGAACTGTTCATAAAAATGACAACCACTTAAGATTGAAGAATATGTTATAAAATACATGTTACTTTCATCTCTGTGAAGTCTTGAAAGAGTTCTGGGAATTATGCATCCTATTTTCCATGTGGTAAGAAACTTTCTAATTCTTTTCCTATTCTTTCTCTCTTTTTCCTTTCTCCTTCTTTCTCAATCAAACAACTGGTTTTATCAAGAATGTGTTGTTTGCCCAGGATTTTGCAAGGTGCTTGCATATGACCTACTGAAAATGTCATAGCTCTGGTCCTAGAAAAAAACAGTAAAATATACGTATTCTCTCTCAACTCTCTTTAAGCATTGAGTGTATTTCTTATGTCTGAGACTTTCTGTTCTCTTCCTTTCTACCCAACTTTACTTTAGCTTCTGGTGAGTGAGAAGTGGAAGGAGGTGGGAGATGAACCAAGAAATAGCTTTGTGTATGGGAACAACCTTGAACTTGGCACCTGAGTTCTAATTCTAGCTCTCTCACCCTGTGGTAAAGTAGCACTGTTATAAAAAACTCATCTCTTCATTTGCTAATCTTCTATACAAGTATAGCAATTGTTGCCTTACATACCTGACAGCATATTTTTGGGTGGGGTATGAGTGTGTGTGCATGTATGTGAGAGCAGGTCTAAGAAGCTGCTACACAATTTGGCTCTTTCTTTTGTTCCATTATCTTTGTTGGATGAAACAGATACACATGGGTTGGAAGATAGAAACTGGCAGTAAAAGATGCTCAACGTGATAAGTTAAGGAGAAAATGGGTTGCCAACAAATCTTTGTGTTTGGAGAACTTGTGCATATATAGGTGCCATTCAATCATGTCCTGCTCAGTCTTCCAGAGGGTTCCAACATTTAGTGTAACATCAAAGTCCTTTAAGATTCTTGATATCCTTTTCCTTCCTTCACACTGATTTCTTCTTACTCTGGCATCTCTATTCTTATGGCAAACATTTCAAGCCCACAAATTGCTCAGGTATGGCATATTTTTGGTTCTTATGCTATAAGGCTTTCAATCCTGAAAGTTTCACTATTCATACTCTTTATCCACATTTCTACTCAAAGCCTACTTCTTCTAAGAGCTCTTCCCTGATCATCTGTAAAATTGTACTCTGTCTTTTTAGCCACATGAGTGCACTTTATTTTCCTTCCACCTATCTTTGCTTTTTATAAGTGCCCTCTTCATTGGTTTCACCCCTAACTAGAACATAAACTCCAGGGAGGCAAGTCTTTACCTGTTATTTTGCCAGCTCTCAGTTTAGTGATTGGCACATTATAGACAATCAATAAATAATTATTAAAAATAAATGACTGGCTGGATTAATGGATAAATGTGAGTGTAGCTTCCCTGAACTCAAATAAGATTTGTAGCCAACTCTACATTTCTAGAAATGTGTTATCCCTTATAGATTAAACACCTGATCATAGTTAATAGCACTTAGCTTTTTTCACTTTTTATAATAGCTCACTCATTTGCTCTTACCTCAAAAGCCTGGATAGATTCTTTTAAGCCATTGCTTTGAAGGCATTTGTATATTTTTCTAAAGATGTTTAATGAGTTGGAAATAACCATGTGTGAAGCACTTTTAGAGTAACCTTTACAAAGTTAGCTTTCTCAATTTTAAATTCTCGTTAGATAACTCGCAGGAGGAAAAAGTATTCATTTATATTAGATTGTTTCTATTTCAGATAATTTTTGAAGCTACTTTTCAAGTAATTTAAAATATAAGGTTATAGCAAAGTGATGAGACACAGAACCCTGAAAGACAGAAATTCAAATTGTGCTTACATGGAACTCTTTGGACAGTTTTGCTGGCAACATAACCGTAGAGGCCGTTAGAAACCACTTTGTCTGAGTGTATGAGCCAGTGGCTTGGCTGCTAGCACTACCACTTTTAGGGTGGAAGGAACCAAAACTAATTCTAATTAGTGAGATTCTAGAATTTAGTGCCCTGAAGAGTTATGAGAATAACTGCCCTATAAGCTGAAGAAAAATTAGAGAAAATGAGGAATTACAGAGACCTTAGCACAGTTGTGTTGGCTCTGACTTTGCTACCACAGTGGTTTTGTACGACTGTAGTAATTTTTTAGCTATAGGATATGGCAAAGTGTGCTGAGCTACAAGGGTGCAGAACAAAGGAGAGAAGTCTATAATTCTCTAGTAGGTAGAGACTGAGTGTTCATAAAAAATGTAGTTAAACAGATGCAACTGTTTTGTTCCTTAGTTAAAAGTAAAACTATAGCTCTGGCAACTGGAGATTTTACAAAGAGTGGCAATACCTTCAAATATTATATTTTTAAAAGTGTGCAGAGTGAAAGGAGAGGCATCATGTAAATATATTTCTTTGTAGTCCGTGTTGTTATCTTCTGATAATTGAGAAGTATAATTGACTCCCTGGTTTGGCTAGGGAAACATTTACCCTAATTTTCTTTGTTTGATTCCTTCTTTTAAAAGACAAGCATCTTTGACAGGAGCATTGGCCTGATATGCTGGGACATTACTTGCTGAGCTCTGATATGACAATGGAGAGTGTTGCTGCAAGCCAATCAGGTGCTGCCTGTGGAGATGTTTTTGTTTGCAGCATTTTCACACATATTTATTCAATAAAGCTTTTGTTTTACTGACAATGGAAAACTGCATACTGCATTGTGCTGTGATTTTGAAGTGACACTGCCATTGGGACCACAGTAAAAGATTTGAAGTGTATTGAGGCTGAAAACTAAAGCTTTGTTTTTGCTTAGTTAAGAAGGAAAGTTAAACTTTAGATTTTTTCCCCCTACTCCTTGCTCCCACCACTGGAAAAACAAAAACAGGAAAAAAAAAATAGAATAACAACAGCCAAAATACTTGTGTTACCCTTTGACTGATTTGACTGACAGACTGTCAATCTAAATGTATTTTTGTATTGCTGAGGGGAAATGTAAAATTATCATAATTACAATTATGAGAGGCAACACATATTTAATGTTTATTAACTAATAAAACTAAATGTAATTGCAACTGGACCTCTGAAAAGTGTTTGTTTACCTAGAACATAGTGATACATACGAGCAAAATTGGTGTCAGTTATTAGGGTTTTTGAGATAAGTCCAAATTGGAACAAATTTTTCCTTATAGCTGAATTTGATACTTAATACTTAAAATGTTGAAGGCAGGGGGCAACAAAGCATGATCACAAATCCATTGTAATAATGAATATGCTCTATCTCCCTCTATGATGTTGTGGTTGACTTTGGTGTGTCAGGGAACTTCTGCAGGGCTTAGCTTCTACTGGCAGAATTCTGGGTTAAGTACCACAGTATTTATTGTCTATCTCTGTTTTAACACTCTCAGAAACAGTTTGTTTCAGAAAAAGAGTAATTCAATCATTGTGGTGGGTATTTTAATAATACATGCATGGAATTTTTGTGAAAATAAGATCTGATCTAAAAGTTATTATTTAGTAAGATTAGAGTTAAAATATTACAGGCCATTATATTCATTGAGTGGTAGAATAAAAGTAGCTCTAAAAATGCTCCCATAGTTCTGTGTTTTCATTTCTTTCTTATCACTCACTTTATATAATTACTTTGTATGTCCTTGTCTTCCATTAAACTCATTGATTCTTCTTATTAATGACATGTGGAATATTATCCTGTCTCATACAATAATTGGACCACACCAATCATCATCTTCTTTTACTCTGTTCAAATTTGAAAGTGATATTTCATAGTACTGTTGTACTTCCCTTCTTTATTTTTCTAGTTAGCAATGAATAGTCACGATTCATTCATAAAGATCACTTCTCCGAGGTGATTTAAACCTTGTCAGTTAAATCTTACCTTCTGTTGCCCAAATCACTACCTATGGACAAAGTATTGCTTCTAAGTGTTGCATTGGTCTCTAACAGTTCTACTCAGACACATAACTGGTGCTTCAGTTTCAACATGTCCAAAAGAGAATCACTACACAGTGCTTCCCAACTTCCCAAGTCAGATGACTGTCAGCTTCCCACACTTTTCTCCATGTTATACACCTAAGTCATCGGTCCTGATCTAGTCCAAGTCTTAGCATCTACACTCTCCTTCTCCTTCATTGGTTGATGTTGCTTTAACCTATACCTTCAAGACTTCTCAATGAAACTATGATACTGATGCCTTCTTAGGTCTCTGTACATTTTTTTCCCTACCATCTATTCAACACAGTTCAGTCGAACTATAGACCCAATTTTTCCTTTTTAAAAACCTTTCAATGTTTTCGGTTGCCTTCCATACAAGTCCAACTGGCAGGGCATAGAAAGTCCTCTGCTCTTTCTACCTTGTTCTTTAAACTCATCATTGGACTGCCTACACCTGCCCACAGAAGCTGCATTATTATCATAAACAACACTTAAAATTCTTTGAACACTGAGCATTCTGTTTTAGCTCTCTCTCCTGACACAGTTTCCTTTACTTTAGGGTGTGCTTTTCACATGATCATTCTGATGAACTCCAGTTCATCCTGTGAAACTCAAATCTATGAGTTTCATAATGATATTCCCCATATGTACAATTGATTGTCCTTTTCTTGGGTTTCTGGTGCTTATTACCCTCTACCTTGCCCAGACATCATTTGTCTTCTGTATTCAAACATGTTTTATTTCTATCAGAATCCCACATGCTTAATACTGTTCCTGATAAACAATAGTTACTCAATACATGGTGGGTAATCAATGTACCAGAGGACTCTTTCAGAAAATAGTTGAAAAGCATGATTAATAATGCAACAATATTCACTGAGGATTTTATGATTTTCTGTGGCCCTTTCCCCCATGAAAACAATCTGTGGAAAAAAGAATAAAATAGGAAGACATTGGTATGAAAATCCTAAGGGGATAACGTGGCTGTTGATGGGAAAAGATCAAGCAGAGGAAGCTGGAGTATTTTGGGCGCTTCTGAAGGGGAATGGAGACCATCTGGGGAAGAGGATGCTGTAGGAATGAGTGCCAGGACAGAGATAAAAGTGAATGGAAAGGAAATGGTGGCTGAACACATCAAAGAGGCAACTCTACTGCAAAACCAAACAAGTGACTATGCACTCACTCTGGCAGAGATACAAGTGGGTGGCATTGGATGATTGATCCCCATGGTCACGACAAGGACTAAGAAAAGGGGTCATAATTTTGTATAAGACCTCTCGCTTTAATGTAGCTGGGCTAATGTGATTAGGAAAAGGTAACATGAAACAACAGGGTATGCTCTGATGTTTCCATTCTTCTTCATGTTCAGTGCATCCAAGTGTGTTTCTGCTTTAAATAACATGAACACACAATTAAAATCACCCTCTCTTATTAACATGTTTCAGTATTTTTCCTTATTTAGAATAATCTGCCCAATTACTACTAGGACAACAAGAGCATTGTTTATACGATATCCATGCTTTCTGAAAGCAATCATTTTTGTTTCCTGCTATGAATTTTTCTTAGCAGAGCTCAGGTATAGTCCTGTGTGTGGAAAGGAAATTCACATGATTAAAACAAAATACTGTATTTTTTGGCTTAGGAAGAAAAAGAAGACATAGATATAAATATCCTCCTTAGCCATTTGTTTATAATTAATTGCTAATGATAGATTGACTGCTTGGGGAACAACAGGAAGTGTAAATAATATAGGATGAAAAAAGAGAAAAGAATAGTGTTAATAATAACAGTTGCAGATGGTTAGCGTTTTCCCTGGAAAGTATTGTTTTAAATTTCTGCTAAATCTTGCCAGATTTCAGTAGATTGTTTGATCTTAAATAGAACATGTTGCCACTATTTCAATGATAGTAAATGCTGCTGAAACATTTGCAAAATAAAGATCAATACACTCGAAATGTATGAACCTATATGTTGAGGTTATAAATCCATAAATCCCTTAAGGAAGTTACTTTTGTGTGGTTATATTTACAGAAAATCAGTGGCATCCTTCAAAATACTTATGCACTATCCATGGCTTAAATTGTGATTTTGCTTAGATAGAATAAGTATGAAGGGGAAAAAGACTTTCAAAACGTATGTGTGCATATATACTTCTTCCTTTACATACTTGCAAATATTACTTCCCTTATTTCATAAACAATGAAAAGAGAACCAGAAAGTACAAGTCAATAATTAATACCGGTAGTGGTCTAGATTCTGAGAGTTTCATAGAGTAGTTTCAAGGAAACACTGAGAACATTCAATGGATGTTTGATTGATTTATGACTTTTTTTCACATAATTGTGAAATTGTGAAACATTTATTATTATATTAAAGTCAGACCTATTCAACTATTTAACTAAGAAATTTTAGGAAAAGATGTAATAACAAGGGCTGGGATTGTGGCTCAGCGGTAGAGCGCTCGCCTAGCACGTGGGCGACCCGGGTTCGATCCTCAGCACCACGTACAAATAAAGTGCATTGAATAAAACACATTGTGTACAACTAAAGCAAATACATTAAAAAAATATGTAATAACATTCCAACTTGAAGAACAACTAACTAATTAGAAGAGGGTAACAAAACAATAATGTGTGAAAATAGTAAAATGACAAAACAGGAAAATCAAACACACAAGCTAAACAACAACAAAACACTACTCAATAATATTTGGCCTCTATTGTAGCACTGGGCATTTCAAGTCACTTTAAGATAAAATATACATTGCTGTATTTGAAAATTCAAATAAATATAGTTTAATACCAAGCACAGATTTGATCATTGGCTTATTAAAGAATATGAGGATGTATATAAAACAACTTTGAAAACTTTCTTAGGGGTTATTCTAAAGTCATTCTTTGGAAGTTGAGTTGAAGTAATAGTCACAAATTTATATTTCCTTTGTTATCTACATGGAAAAGATGCATCTTATCTCTAAACTACTGGTCATCATCATATGCCACCAATGAGATGATAAAAAGAACTTCTGAAGAACAAAGTGCTTTTTAATAAGGCATAAAGTGCTTTTTCATCCATTTCTTACCAGTTTATAAAGCTTATGATTCTCACATATGGTTCTATCATAATGTGGTTTTAATCCTTTATGAGAAGGAAAACATCATGTAGTTCTGAAGTATGAGTTAAGAATTGAATCTTGCTTCAATAGCAAGTCTACTCCAATCTTAAGTATTAACAGAATTCTTATGGAGGTACTGTGATCAATGGGGAACATTTCCATAGAAAGTTGTAAAAGTTTTTGGGAAACTCTTTTCATTATTAAAAGTATTTTCTTACTTGTCAATGTATTTTAATTTTTATTTATTTATATGCAGTGCTGAGAATTGAACCCAGTGCCTCATACATGCTAGGCAAGTGTTCTACCACTGAGCCACAAATCCAGCCCTGGGAAACTCTTTTCATGATGAATTAAGTTTTTTAAATATTTATTTATTTATACCAGGGATTGAAACCAAGGGCACTTAATCACTGAGCCACATCCCCAGTCTTTTTATTTTTTATTTTGGGATGGTCTCTCTAAGTTACTTAGAGACTTGCTAAATTGCTGAAGCTGGATTTGAATTTGCAATCCCCTTGCCTCAGCCTCCCAAGCCACTTTGACAGGATTAGAGGAGTGCACCACAGCACCTGGCTGATAAATATTAAAGAATTAGCTTTCTCATATTCAAAATCAAGTCCAATAACTCCATGATGCCAGGGGAATGAGATGGGCATTCAGAAATTGGAAGCATTTAAAACCCCAAATAAATGAGATTGGAAAGAACCTTCCTGTAACACATTATAGTTTAAATATCAAAAGTTCAGACTAAAGAAAGAATTTTAAAAGTTGCAAAATAGAAATAGTAAGTCATTTTAAATGGTAAACCAATCATAACAACAGCAGATTTCTCAGAAGAGGCCCTAAAGGCTGGCAGGGAATTAAATGATGTATTTCAAACCTTAAAGGAAAATAACCACCAACCTAGATTTCTATACTTGAGAATTGAAGGAAAAATAAAAAAAAATTTTTAAATAAGCATAAACTACAGAAATGCATGACTATTAACCAGCACTGCAGAAGATATTTAAAGAAATTCTACACGCAACAGAAAAAGTTAAAAACAACAGGGAACTCAGGAAAGAATAAATCTCCTTAGAAGAATAGATAAACAAATGAATATTAGGATTGAATCAAACATTAGAAATTTCAAAAAAAATGTAAGTCATTACTCTCTGAATACAAATGGGCTCAATTCTCCAATTAAATGGCATAGACTGAAAGATTGGATTAAAAAACAAGGCTCAACTATACATTGTCTGCAAGAAATACACCTTGTTTCAGAGTCATTCACAGACAATAAGCAAAAGTATGGAAAGTGATATTCCAGGCAAATAAAATCCAAAAACAATCAGAAGTACATACTCACATATCAGACAAAGCAGTCAAGTCAAAATTTGTCAGAAGAGAAAAAGAAGTTCACTAAATATAGGTAAAGGGAAAAATCCAAGTAGAAATAACAATTGTAAATATTTATGCCCATAATGCCAGTGCACCTAATTTTATAAATCAAACACTACTTGACATAGGGCTCATGTCGGTCCTAATACTATAATAGTAGGTATTTTCAATATACCTCTGTCACTAATGAATAGGTAGGTCATCTAGACATAAAATTAGCAAAGATACTATAGAGTTAAATCTTACCATAGATCAAATGTACTTTGCAGTCATATATAGAAGATGTCATCTAATAGTACCAGAATATGCTTTCTTTTCAGCTGACTATGGAAATTTCTCCAAAAGAGATTATATTTTAGGAAACAAAGCAAGTCCTAGAAAACATAAAATATTTGAAATAGTTATTATCCGATAATAATGGAATGAAATTAGAAAGCAATAGCAGTAAAACTATGGAAATTGCACAAGCACATGGAGATTAAGTGATATATACTTGAATGATGAGTGGATCATTGAAGAAATCATGGGAGAAAATGAAAAATTCTTAGAATCAAACAAGAGTAGAAATACAACCTACAAGAACCTATGGGACAAAATAAGGATAATTTATAGCTTTGAGTGGCTACATTAAAAAATCAGAAAAATCAGAAATCGGAGGTATTTAAAACCCTAAATAGATGAGACTAGAAAGAACTCTCTGTAGTACATACATTATAGTTAAAATGTCAAAATTTCAGACCAAAGAAAGAATTTTTAAATCTGCAAGAGAGAAATAGTAGGTCATTTAAAATGGCAAACCAATTAGAATAATAGCAGACTTCTTAGTAGTGGCTGTAAAGGCCAGGAGGGAAAGGAATGGCATATTTCAAGTCCTGAAAAAAAAAAATAGCAACCCAATGAAAAGATGGACTTAATAAATAAACAAGAATAAACAAATAAAAGAAAATCATGAACAGGAAAAGGATGCCCACTCTTACCACTTCTATTCAATATAGCACTTGAAATTACAGATACAGGAATTCAGCAACAGAAAAAAAATAAAAGGGACATGAACAAGAAAGGAAGAAGTCAAATAACTGTTATTCACACATGATATGATCCTATACATAGAAGACACTAAAGGCTCCATCAGAAGACTTCTCATAAACAAATTCGGCAAAATAACAGGGTACTCAAATCAACATTAAAAAATACATAGATTTTCTCTACGTAATGAACCCACTGAGAAAGAAAGTAATTCTGTTTATAATTGGCTAAAAATTAAAATGAAGTTCCTCATAATAAATGTTGAAAGCACAGAACCTAGAAAAAAAAATAATTGAAGAAGATAGTATAAAACAGAAAGATTTCTCATGTTCATACATGGGAAGAATTAATATTGTGAAAATGCCAATAAAACCAAAACAATTGTCAGATTCAATGCAATATCAAACAATATTCTTCACAGAACTAGAAGGCATGGGAAGGGGGGCATCCCTTAAATTCGTATTGAAGAACAAAGACCCAGAATTAAAAAAGCAATCCTGCCAGCTACTCTTCCAACACAGGAACTCTTCCAGAGTTTGTAAGAACTTGAAAATCTCAACACAATGCCAGGTATTGTGACACACCTGTAATCCCACCTGCTCATAAGGCTGAGGCAGGATGGAAAGTTCGAAGCCAGCCTCTGCAAAAGTGAGGCACTAAGCAACTCGGTGAGACGCTGTCTATAAATAAAATACAAAATAGGGCTGGAGATATGGCTTAGTGGTCGAGGGCTCCCTGAATTCAGCCCAGTACCCATCCCTTTCCCCCCATCCCTTTCCCCCCAAAAAATTCTCAACACCAACCAACAAACAAATAATCCAAGCAAAAATGGGAAAACAAACTGGACACTTCTCTAAAGAAGAAATACAAATGACCAACAATGATATGAAAAATTGTTCAACATGTTTAGCCATTAGGGAAGTGAAAATCCAAACTACACCAAGATTGCATCTCACTCCTTTCAGAATGGCAATTGCAATACAAACAACAATAAATGTTTGTGAGGATGGAGGTGGGTGGGCAAGGAACTCTTTTATATGATTGTTGGGAATGTAGATCAGTATAGCCAGTACAGAAATCAATATGGAGTATGTCAAAAGACTAGGAATGAAACCACCATAAGATCCAACTATAACTGTCCTTGGTATTTATCCAGAAGAGTTAGTCAACATACTGTAGAGATACATGCATAGCCATGTTTATAATAGCACAATGCACAATAGCCAAGTTAAGGAAACAGCCTAGATATCCGTCAACAGATGAATAAATAAAATGTGTCATATATACATGATGAAGTTTTGTTCATTCATATGGAAGAATGAAATTGTCATTTGCAGAAAAATGTATGGACATAGAGAGCATCATGTTAAGTGTAATAATCCATACTCAGAAATACAAGTACTGTATGTTTCCTCATTGACTTCATATGTAGAAACCAGTGAGAAAAAGAAGGGGGTAAAAAAGCACAACGTGAAAACAGAAGGGAAAATAAGGGGGTAGAAGAAAACAGTAATTGGGAGGGAGGAGGTGGAGCTAATGGGAGGTACTGGGGAATGAAATTGATCAAATTATGTTATATGCCTATACCAGTGTCCCACAATAAAGCTCATCATTTTATGTAATTAATATATACCCATTAAAAAAAGATTTTGGAATAAAAGTAAAAGGTCTTGAATAGACCTCAATAGAGTCTCAAAGAATATTTATGGAATTATGAATTAATTAACTAATGTTTCTTAATTATTAGAAAAAATCATATCCCTTCTTGTTCACTTCTGTTCACTTCTTCCCTTTCACAGTTTGTCCAGAAGTTGTCCACACACAACATTAGCCATGCTAAAATCATATCCAAAATATGCCTTCCTTGGTGACTGTAGCTTACCTCATCCAGGACTAAGTACTCCATAAAAACACCCTGATATTAAGCAGAGAATCTACTTAGAGTTCCTTAAATGCCATTTCTCCTCTCTGTTATTTTTGGTATAACCAACTTAGAAATACAAGCTCTGTGATCTCTCCCATTCCTTGACTTCCAAGAATTGCTAACTGCCTGACCTATTTTTAAATGAAATTAAAATATATTCAAAACTGTTGCTACTAAAGGCAGAGTATGGCTCAGAGTAAAGAAACACATTATATTATTTTCCCCAAGAAGTCAAATATTTCTTTTACCATCTTTTTCTGAACCAGATACAGCAGAGCAGTCCAATAAAAATATAATACAAGCCACAAATGTAAACCACATACATCATTTTAAAATTTCTAATAGTCACATTTAAAAAATGAAAAAGGAACATGGGAATTAATTGTGATAATGTATTTATTTAATATATCTAAAATATTATTAGTTCAGAATGGAATCAATAAAATGATAGAACTTATTGCATGAACTATAGGTTTTATGGAAGTTTGGTTACTGTGAATCTTTCAGGTTGCTAAACTGAAGCATTGGCCATTTCCACATAAAATGTTAAAAAATAAACAAACAACTGTGGTTGTAAAGGAGGGGGTGTCACAGTGAGGAAATGGGTGGGAGCCAGATCAGTCTCAGAGCACTTTTGAAAGTTTGCAGGTAGAAAAAAAAAATCATATGCCATTTTGAAAAAATCCCCCAGACAATTTAGAAGTCACCCCATTTTTTCCCATTCTGAGAGCCAGAGTGGAGAAGAAAATTCTTCAAATGCAAATGGATAGCTTATGATAAAGATTCTTTCACTTTCACCACTTGGAGGTAAATACAATAAAGAAGCTTGGCATTGTCCCAGCTGACTCCTAAAACATTCACATCATGTAGCCTTTTTTTTCCCGTGTAGAGTTAAAAGACTACCTCCTTAATGTCCATTTTAACTAAATGCACCCCTTTGGCCAAGTGTGTAAAACATATCTCAATTTACTTCAGTCTTTCAACTAGGAAACAAATCATTGCTACCTTTCCATTTATCACCCCCCTTGCCTTCTGGCTTTTCTCTAGTAGAGAAAGCTGATGTGGATTAGGTGAGATATTAGGACAAAGGTTATAAGGAAAGCCAAAATCATACACCAATGGGTAGGTAAGTCTTCGTGGTACACTTCTGACATGTATTTGCTTTCCCACACCACTTTAAACCCCATGGTAGAGGCAGTCCCAAGTTGGGAAGTATTCCAGTAAGTTGACCAGTGGTCTGTGAATTCATATACTGACATCATGTTAACTCCACTCGGTGACTTTATCCCTCTTCCTTGGATTTACGTTGTGACAACAGTAATCTATACATTTCAGGGTTGTTCTCTAAAGAAGCAGAAGACATTATGTAAATGAATAATGTTTTCAAAATGCTTTTGAAAACAAAATGTAAAAAGTCCCCAAAAGGCTTTGCTTTTAATTATCAGATGCTTCCTTTCTCATTTTCAGATGACAAGCACAATGACAGAGACTTAATGTTCTGAGATTTTTAATATGCAAACTCCTTGATTTGAAGATTAAGAGTTTAGTGACACACAATAGCCTCTGTGGCTTTAAATGCTTTAATTATTTCAAATACAAATTTAAAATTCAGACACCTAGTGTTACTTAAATGCGCCCAGGTTTTTGTGGTTTAATAATAACATCTGTTTTGGTTTTTCAACCACAAAAGTGCGTTTAATCTGTTCTTCCTTTAGTTGAACTTTTCACATCTGCTCGGCTCTGTTCCCATAAGCTAAAGACCAGATCTTTTCCAAAAGTAGGAAGTCTACCTGTACAACTGTTGTTCTAGCTCAAAAGATCTGTTTTTAATACCAGCTGAAGATTTCAAAAGAATAACAAAAATAAACTCCCTACCCATAATGCACTTCTTATGCTTTTTGGCTTACATATCATAGTGTGGTCATTTTATGAATGCAATGCTGCCTGGAAATTTTAAATTAAAACAGTAAGTTGTCAGATCATGCTTACCCAGGTAATTGCTCCCCTCCCCTAAGATTTTTTTTAATCATAGAAAAAGAGTATGTTCTATTATATTAATTATTTGTGGAAAAGGTATGCTAAGGACAGACAGTGTCTGAAAACCCTTAAAACCCTCAAAGGTTTGTTTTGGACATGCACTGAATGCTTATCTGCATCCCTTGGGTTCTGAAAATAGGCCGGAAAATGTTGCAAGGACAACATTACTTCACAGATTTTCCACGATTGTTTTCTGCCTCTGAGGCCTTAGCTTTACTTCTGCTCCTGTTTATGAGCACTCCTAAGAGACATACCTAAAATCAGAGACTCTGAAATGAAAGCTTCACAAGCATCTTTGAAAAACAATCAAGGTACAGAAGAAGAAACAAATTTTTCTTCACTTATGAATTGGGTTGAGCAAGTTATTGAGTCAATGAGCGCCTGGGTTAGATATGTGTTAATTGTTTTTCTCAAGTGGAAGGATTAACTCTCTTTATCAGCATTTACATGAGACTGAACAAAGCTGAATATTTAGTTTTTATTTGGACAAGATTTAATTGATATCGAGTTAGTCTAATTATTTTATTTTGGAAATTTATTTTGAATATGTGAGATGCGCATAATTACATATTTTCCCGACACATGATTATGTAATTATATTTGGTCCTGTTTACAGGACAGAGTAACACAGCACACTGCAATTAGTAGGTGTTCAACCCATGTTTGGTGAATGAGGCCTAATGAGGGAATATAATGGGGAGAGCCTGGTACAGTGCCTTTGTCTATGCACACAAGATGATTTCGTGATTTGAATAATTTCCCGATGTCTTACACAAGTAGGAGCTGTAAGTGGAGATGATTCAACTTAATTCATAAAATATTTATTGAAAGCATGGTATGTACAATTTGTGATGATATAGCCACAATGAGAAATACAAGAATGAACAAGAGTTTTACAAGGTTGAAGTATAAGTGTGAAAACTGTGAAAGGAGCCTAAAGGAAAATAGCAAAACACTGCTAAGGCAAAACTACCATTTGAAACAGGCCTTAATAGAAAATTCATCAAAATGTTGAGAATTTTGAGTAGGACAGTTTTAAATGGTTAGAAAGTGATCTGGTGTGAAAGGAAAAGAGTTCTTGTCTGGAAAATAGCCCTAGGAAAAGTAGAGTATGGTAAGCAGCCTAGTTTGTCTGGAGTATTGGTCAAGTATAAAGATGGAAAAGCATCCTGGTGTCATGCTGTGGGATGCTTTGGATGTCAGACCAAGACTTAGAAAATGAGAACCTGTCCTCAGATCACATTTTCTCAATATGGTGTTCAAACAATGACCACACATTTCAAACCATTTGCCAACACAGAACCAAATAATTCACTTTCTTTTCAAAATTTGATCAAATACATTGGGTTATAGTTCTTAAATTCATTTTTTGTTTAAAAGAGATATCATGGGGGAAGGGCAGAGAGGCAGTATCTGTCAAGTTTCTTGAACTGTATATTCATTACTGACTTGAAAATAAAGCAGAAATGGCTGTTTTAAAGTTAAGTCAAAAGAAATAAATATTCTATGGCCAAAAGGAAAATCTAAAGAATAGTACTAGTAACTTTCATAGAACAGTTACAAGCATATATTCAAAGTTAAGTGCTATCAAGTTCTATTAGACTATGGAAACTTTAAGAAGAAGATTTTGTGTATAGACCATTAATGAAATGACAGTAAATAAGGTATTTGTTAAATAATGGAGAAAAAAAAAACTAGAAAAATATGGCACAAAATAAAACACAGATCATCCATGTGGGATTTGGCATCTAAGTACTTACTTAAAACTATTTTTGTCACTTTGTTGACAAAACCCACATAAATCTGTTTTTTAATACTTGAAAAAAATAGAAATAATTTTTACTGATGCATAAAAACTATACAGAATAGTGCGTTTTATTCTGGTATATTTATATATGTACATAATCTGATCAATATCATTCCCAGTTCAATAGTATTTCCCTTTACCCTACTCTCCTTCCTCCCCTTGATCCCCTTCTCCTACCCTACTGGTCTCCCTTCTATTTTCATGAGATCCCTTTCTTTCCCATTCTATTCTCTCCAGCTTCTATATCTGAGAGAAAGCATATGGTATTTGTCTTTCTGAATATGGCTTATTTCACTTAACATGATGTTCTCCAGGTCCCTGTATTTTTCTGCAAATGACATGATTTTATTTCTCCATATGAATAAACAAAACTCCACCATGTATATAAGACACATTTTATCTATTCATCTGTTGGTGGATATCTAGGCTGTTTCCTTAACTTGGCCATTGTGCATTGTGCTGTTATAAACCTGGCTATGCATGCACATCTATAGTATGCTGACTTTAACTCTTTTGCATAAATACCAAGGATGACTATAGCTGTATCCTATGGTGGCTCCATTCCTGGTCCTTTGACATAACTCCATATTGATTTCTTTACTGGCTATGCTAATTTATATTCCCAACAATGGTGTATAAGTGTTCCTTACCCACATCCTCACAAGCATTTATTGTTGTTTGTATTGCTGATTGCCATTCTGAAAGGAGTGAGATGCAATCTCAGTATAGTTTTGAGTTTCATTTCCCTGGTGGCTAAACATGTTGAACAATTTTTCATATCATTGTTGGTCATTTGTACTTCTTCTTTGGAGAAGTGTCCAGTTAATTTTCCCATTTTCACTTGGGTTATTTGTTATTTGGTTATTTTCACTTGGGTTATTTGGGTGTTAAGATTTTGAAGTTCATTACAAACTCTGGATGTTAATCCTTTGTTGGAAGAGAAGCTGGAAAAAACTGTTTTCTCATTCTGTAGGCTGTGCCTTTACACTGTTCATTGCATCCTTGCTGTGCAGAAGACTTTTAATTTGATGCCACCCCATTTATTGACTTCTGCTCTTATTTTGTGAGCTATAGGACTCTTATGGAAGTGATTGCCTGAATTTACATATTAGACTGTTGACCATATATTTTCATCTAGCAGTTGCAAAGTTTCTGTTCTTATTCCTAGCACTTTGAACTATTTTGATTTGACTTTTGTACAAATGGAGAGGGATCTAGTTTCATGCTTCCATATGCAGATATCCAGTTTTCCAGGCACCATCTGTTAAAAAGGCTTTTTTTTTTTTTTTCTCAATGTATATTTTTGGTGCCTTTGTCAGGAATTAGATGACTGTACCTGTGTGGATTTTTCTGTGTATTTTCTGTGCTATTCCATTGGTCTGCATGCGTGTGTGTTTTTTTTTTTATGCCAGTACCAAGCTGTTTTTGTTACTGTGGCTCTGTGGTATAGTTCAAAATTGGAATTATGATGCCTCCAAGTTTGCTCCTTTTTTATTCAGGATTGCTTTTGTTATTCTGGGTCTTTGTTCTTCCATATGAATTTAAGGACTGTTATTTTTCTAGTTCTATGAAGGATATTATTTGGTATATTGTACTGAAGATTGCTTTCAGTTATGTGGCCATTTGAACTGTATTAACTTTGTCTATTCATGAGAATAGAATGTCTTCCCATATAGTATCCTCTTCAATTTCTTTTTTCAGAATTCCTTAATGTTTATTTAAGAAGGCTTTTATCTTTTTTGATCATATTTATTACAAGGCACTTTATTTTATTTTTGAAGCTATTATGAATGAAATTGTTTTCCTGATTTTTTTTTCTGTTGATTAATTATTGGTGCATAGAAGATCAATTTATTTTTGTGAATTGATTTTCTATCCTGTTACTTAGCTTTGTATTGGTTCTAAACATCTATTGGTAGAACCTTGAAGATCAAGACCTCTTCTAAGCAGTACAGAGAGATCCAGTTGGAGAAATTTTTATCTGCATAATGTTGCATTGTTAATGATAAATAGACTTGAGCCCATGGGCCACCTCCCCCATGGAAATTTCCATGAGGAGCAACATGGTTTCATTTTCCCTAGGCAGGAACCAATCAGCTTAAAGGTCGCTCTGTTTCCAGGCAGGAGCCAATTGGCTTAAAGGTCACTCTGTTCCCTGGGAAAAGAGCTACTAGCATTAAAGGTTGCTTTGGTACACCCCCCACTAGATATTCCCTACTTAAAGCTCCTGCCTGCCCGGAGCTCAGACACAACAGCTCATCTCTGCTGAGAGGAAGCAGCCGCTGCAACAGCTCCAGACTCATGGTCTCCAGCCCTACAGCAGCTGCCCCAGCTGACAGCTCCAGACCCACCTTCTCCAGCCTGATGGCAACTGCCCCAGCCAACAGCTCCAGGGACCACAGCTGGCACGACCAGGCACCCTCCCTCCGTCCAGAGCTCACACACTCCCGTCTCCCTGACTCCTCTCTCTCCCACCAGAGCTTGCACACTTCCCTCTCCCTGATTCCTCTCTCCCAGTACTTCTTCTTACCTCTGACCAGCCATAAAGGCTGGTGAATAAATCTCTTGGCTGCACGGTTGTCTCTGGTGTGATTTTTGCCCTTCAGTTAATGAAAGAGAAAGATGATAAGCAAGTAGAAAAATGGAGTGTATGTTCGGGTTTTTTATTTTTTATTTTTTATTTTTTTTTTTAAAGAAATAGAGTGAGAGGGTAAAGAATGAGCATGTGTTTATTTAGAAAGTGTGCTTAAGCAATTCTATTTTACAAGGTGGTATACAAACACAGACCTGACTGAAGGGAGAGATAAGTGAAGTGGATAACTGTGGGAAGATATTCTGGGCCAGGGAGAAGACAGTCAAAGGCTCTGAAGGAGGTGGTTGCCTGGCATATGTGTGAGAAATAACAAGGGCATCAGTGAGGCTGAAGGGGAATGAGTGACAGAGTGTCAGGAGGTGAGACCTCAAAGGGAATTTGGGATCTGATTGGCTGAACATCAAAGGGAAAGATATGGTGGACTTTTGTAGGAGTTGGGATATGGTACTGATATCATCTGGCTTATATTGAAACTGTTCCTGTGACATTTAAGTGGAGTACAGATTCTAGTGGAGCAAGAGGCAAGAAAGTCTGGTGAGAAAGCTGTTCGAATAGGCTAGGTAAAAAATCTGGTTATAATTTAGAGAGCTAGTTGTGGAGGTGGTTCGGAATGGTTAAATTTAGAATGTATGTTGAAGGTGAACCAGTTTTCCTGATAGGTTGCATTCATAGGAAAAGGATAAAAGAATCAAGGTTGACTCCAAGATTTGAATAACAATGAAAGTGGAATCACTTTTTATGAAGACAGAGAGATTTGTAATAGCCAATAAAATCCAAAAATGCATATTGCAATCCCCAGGGTATCTGAAGGAAAAGCTAAGAATATATAGCTAACAAGCAGAAGAGGGAATGAATAAAAATATTTCATTAATAAAAAAGAAAGGAAAAAGCTGGGCATGGTGGCACACACCTGTAATCCCAGTGGCTCAGGAGTCTGAGACAGGAGGATCACGAGTTCAAAGCCAGCCTCAGCAAAAATTGAGGCGCTAAGCAACTCAGTGAGACCCTGTCTCTAAATAAAATACAAAATAGGGCTGGAATGTGGCTCAGTGGTGGAATGCCCCTGAATTCAATCCCTGGTACCCCCCCCAAAAGAAAGGAAAAATATAAAACAAGTGGATCAAATGGAAAACATAATATACTACAGACATAAATCCAAAAAATATACACATTTACTTTAAATGGACTAAATGCTTTATTTAAAAAACTGAGATGGCAGAACAGATTAGAAATATAACTCAAGAGGAAAACTCTGGAGCAGGAACAGATATAATTAATGAAAATGTGAATTCAGCCTTGGACATGGCAAGTGGAGAGGAATAGTTGTTGACAGGTGGATATTGAATTGTGAAATTCAAGAGAGAGGTAGAAGCTAAAAAAGTCAATATGAATCACTAGACTATGACAGTTAAAAATCTGTTTCTTAAATTTATGTTTAAATACTTAAATAGTGACTAAGTGACCAGTTAAATGACTACTTGGAAGACACATTTTAAAGGAGTATGATTACTTGTATAAACAAATTTTTAATATATATTTTTTTTCATTATAGGATTCTACAAGCTATCAGAGAAACATTTCAGTGACAGGGAATTCAGACCAGATGGTTGCTTCCCTTGCCAAAATTAAAGTCTACCATTGTTAGGTGAATCCATGATCCTTTCTGGTGAACCATTTCATTTATCTATCATAAAGAATTCCTTGTTTTGTTTCATCTAAATCATTTGAAACAACTCTGAAGTCTACTAGCTATTAAACTTCTTTCAAGGAGCTCCAAGTTACTTTTGGACTCATTTATTTACTTTGATAAATTCCACTGAGGCAGTCACTGAAAAAAAATTTTGCTGAAATTTTATTTTTAAAAATATTTGAAGACTTTGAGATAATATATATAAATACTAATAAAAATCCTCATATGAGCTGGGTGCTTATGATCCTAGCGGCTCTGGAAGCTGAGGCAGGAGGATCGTGAGTTCAAAGCCAGCCTCAGCAACTTAATGAGGCCTTAAGTAACTCAGTCAGACCCCATCTCTAAAAAAAATATAAAAAATAGGCTAGGGATGGAGCTTAGTATTTGAGTGCTCCTGGGTTCAATACCCAGTACCAAAAAAAAAAAAAAAAAAAAATCATCATATGAAATAAAATACAAAAAGTAGAATAAATAAGGATAAAGATTAAGATTCAATAAAACATAAATTCCTTATTTTTTATTACCACCTTAGCAATGACTTTCAAATATGTCATTAAAGATAAAACCTAAAAATGCTTTCCCATTCTGAAGTTTCTTTTGATTTACCTATATATTATTGTTATCCTAACAAATCTAACCACTATAGCTTTTGCGTTTTGGCTCATACTTGATAGATGGTCTTTTTTTCCATGTGAATATAGGTATTTATCAATCTGAACTGATATTTGGAACCCAAATCCACAACTTTGCATTTGATTTTGTTAAATGTCAAATTCATTTGCATCCACAATTCTATATTGTTGAGCTGTATTTTGACTCTATATTCCAAAGTATTATCTGTACTCCACTCTTTTCAGTATCATAAAAATGAATATGCTTCCTTCTGAATCCCTAAATCTAAACCATTTGCAAATGCTTTGAGCAGGATAAAAGGTAAGAAAAGCCTCTTTCAAACCGCACAGCAAGTGTGTTTCTTCTCAGGTAGATAGCCACCAAATGGCTATGGGTGCATTTCATCAGAGATAAGTTGAACTTACAAGGATACTCTCTGTATACTTCAAATAAGAATCGGGAGGATTGCAGGAGGTAGAGAGACACTCAATGATGAAGGCTATTATTCCCTTTATTCTACTCAATTGATAAATCCCTATAGTTTCAGTTTTCATGGAATTCCTTGTTTTGGTCATTTTGTCAGTGTGAGTGATTCTAGTTTTTAAAGACTTTTAGGAATATATACAATATAGTTCCTAAACATGAGCCAAATTACTGCATATAACGCTCACTCATAGGAAAAATGATTAGTTCCATAGCTGGAGGAAAAACTTACCATGTTATTCTTACTGAGATACATTAAACACAATTTCAAGCCCAATTTTGACCTTAAATTATTATCTTACAAATAAGAGGTGAAAACTTCAGCAAGATATGCCTTTTTAAAAACTGTACTATGATTCAATTCGCAATATTATCAATGAACATATGATGTGTAATTTGAGATGGTAATCAAGATACATTGTTATTTTGCTTTTTCCTTAATCTCCCCAACTAAAAATATCCCTGTTAAATAAAGTTAGTGAAGTATTATTTACTACCTGTGGATATGTGTTAGCTTTTAGCTATTTTTTTTTGTTTATAAGCAGAAATATTATTTTCTAAGCCAGTCAGTTTCTAATATATTCTAGCATTCTTTTAAAATTGAGGAGATTTTTCTTGCAGATTCAGGTATTCATGCATAAAGGTAGAAGCTAGTCCTTGATACTTCCCTAGCATAGTTTTAGCCCTCTTATCTCATAAAATGCTTAGCAATGGGACTTATACTCTCTATATCTCCAATTTCTCCTTTTCATATGCAAAATTTCATGCTGCCATCAAAGCATTTTCTTAAGTATTTTCTAAATAATAAAAACCTATGCTAAAATCTCCCTCTTGTAATACATTCATTATTATGAGACAATCATTCCCTATTTAAAAAGTTTCCTTGTAATTATTCATTTATTTATTCAGTAAGTGTGCATTGAACACTTACATTATGAAGCGTGATATAACCCTATTACATTCTAGTCTAGTTGTAAACATAGTTCATTAAAAATGTATCAACAGTTAAATACGTGTAGATTAAGATAGAGAAGTCCTAGATGCCATGAGAGCATGCATTGTTCCTCTTTCTAGCTATACACAGTAATCATCCAAGGACCCTTTAACAAACACCAATGCCTGTTCTCATACCCATGGTCTGATTTACTTGGTGTGGACTAGAGGAGAGACATGAGCATTTTTAAAGCTCCCCAGGTGACTCTAAAGCAAGGCCAGAGTTGAGAACAAACAGGCTTCATTCTAGAGAGGAGCTGTGGAGCCTTCGTTTACTAGGCTTACGCGTACTCCTCCTGCCAATGTCAGAACCTCACAGGGCTCTTCTACTCTTTGCCAGTCATGGTAATAGTTAAAAGAAGTTTGAAAAAAATAAGAATTTTTCTTTGAACATCATTTTATTTTTTTCAGCAGGATCTTTGGTCCAACCGGTAAGTAATAAACCTGAAAATTCCTTGCTATATAGCATCTAGAAAGAACAGCCTCTGGAATTCTTTTTCTGTAACTTGTTAATAAATTGAAGATCAGGCATCAGTGATCTTTACCCTCATAAATAATGAACCACATTGATTTTATTTCCTTCACCAGCCCCTTTCTGTGTAATACTTGGGCCTTTAAGCTTGGTCTCCAGCTTTTCTCTAGTTTTATAGTTTCCTGGGTTCTGGAACTTTATTATTTTAAGCAAAAATGGACAAATTGTGTGTCTACAATGGATAGGAATGACAAATAATCTTGATAAACAGGACTACACCATCAAAGGAAAACTGAGAGGCACTTATTCTTTTAAGTCGGGTCAAAAATAATATTGTTTGATATATACAGGTAATTGAGGAATCTAACTTTTCCTCCCTCTACCATTCATCTGGATAATTGTCTGTTTTCTCACTATCCATAACCAGGGTTTCTGATTTGGCTACATGAAAAATGTGGCCTTACAATTTTTAGTATTTTATTTCTTAACTAAATTTTTTAAAATTTTTTAAAAAAGTTATACAATGTATATCACTTCTTGAAAGACAAAAATTGTTAGAAGATAACAATTCACTACATGGGACAATAAAATTCAAAACACCAAAAAGATAACAGATTTAGTGAAATTGGCATATGTTAGTGATTATGCAATCATTCATTTCCCACAGATTTCTTTTTATAGGAAACTTTGGAAAATCCCAAAAGAACTGACCGAGTCATTTAAACCACAACAGGTTTCTTTCAACATCAAAACCATGGGTAGGAGTGGGCGAGAAATAATTTTGTATTTTTTCTAAGACAGGGATGGCCTGGTTCTGACTGTGCAGAGCTGCGGCTTCCCCTGCTATGGATACCTTCTGAGCAGCAGATCTGACTTCCTCCTCAAACCAAGGCATCCTGAAAACACCCAAGCAGAGGAAGCATTTTTTCACCATGACATGGGAAAGGGCCACAGAGATCCAAATGGAAACGGACATTTCATTTGAGTGACTGTTTCTACCCCACCTTGGCTTCATGCCTAATTCAACAGGCACTTAGGTGGCTGAAAAGGGAAATTTTTGTTAAAGTGAATCCAGTTCTGAGTTGGACACAGAGCCTTTTGACTGGCGGCCGAGTTCCTTGTGCTAGCTGGCAAAATTAGCAAATTTTTCTTTCAGTTGTTGTTGTGGGGTTTTGAAAATACCTCATTTCCTGGCAACAGTTTTCTTTCTCCAGGAGATAAAGGGAAACAACACTTCCATCTACACCATATAACACTTCTATCATCTTAGAAAGTATTTTGTCAACCAGGCAGGATCCCCTGAAGACTTCCTCTGGTTCTCCATGGCCTCTCCAAAGCTGGCTTAAAACCATTGGTTTCAGGAAAGTCCTCTGTGGCCTGATTGTGGATGTCAGTGGGAATCTTCAGGCTGTCATCAGAAGGCTCATCTTACATGTATGACCATGGGGGCATTTGTGTGTGTGTGTGTGTGTGTGTGTGTGTGTGTGTGTCTGTGTATGTGCAAGGGTGGGCAGAGGGCCTAGTTTTAAGTTTTCATATATAGTCAAAGACGATTGAGAAAATTATAAAGATTAAGGTAGCATTCCTTCCTTTGTAGCTCCCCAGGAAGCAAGATAAAATGTCTCGGGATGGGCCACCTATCCTGTGGATGAAATACACACCACTGTGGGAGTCAAAAGTAGTCTTCTACACTGGTGGAAAGTGAAATGACACAATCTCTCTGGATGGCATTATAACACTATAAGTTGAGAGCTTTGAAAGAGGCATGTCTATACAAAGGAACTGATCTTAAGAAAATGTTCACATATGTATACTAAGAGTTGCTTTTGTCATAAAAGTGAAAACGAATTGGGGTGTGGTCAACTGACTGTGACATGTTCATGAAATGGAAGATTATTTAGTTCCGTTTGCAAGGACTATCCACTGATAAGAGGTAATAAATTTTGAGTGGAGTGGAGGGAAAAGAAGAATAACAAACAAACAAAGTTCAGTGACAACTTTGTATAAATATATATGCATGCTGGAAGTGAGTAAATGAGTAACGGGAAATATGCCAAAGTTATAACAGCGGTTCTCTCTTTAGATTGGCATCCCAGATAGGTTGAATAGATAGATAATTATATAGATAAAAGAGATAATTACATAGATAAAATTAATTTGTAAGAATGATAAAACACATTTTATTAGATATTAAAAGAAAAATGTTTACCCAATCTAAGAATATTAAAAAGCATGGACACATCCAGAGTTAAAATATATTTAAGAAAATGTCATTTTTTTCATATGTCTAGCTGCCACAGAATGTAGTTTAACTACTGTAGCTTAAAACATGATTAAGAAATCGTAGATAGGACAGAGAGCCCAGAGACCACCTAATTCTTCCTCTACTCTCCAAGGAAGAAATGAGAAGCACAGAGACAGTATCTGTTCAATCAAGGTTAGAGTTAGTTTGTGATGAGAACAAAACAAGTGCCAGCCCAAAGCCCATTCCAATATAACAGACTGCATTTTATAGTTAATGTTATTCTTCCTTTGTTTATATTTAGGATGTTGATTTGAATATGAGTTTGGATTATTTGGTTAGTATGTCCATCTCCTAAATGGTCACCAGTCTCTTGATATGGTGGATTATTTATATTTCTGAATTTGAAAAGGTTATTACAACATCAGTAGCACCCTTACACTTTGTGAGATGGTATCTAACCAGTGTATGCATGTAGCAGGAGATTTTATCTTTGAACCTGTTGCTATTTATGCATCTGACTTTTAACATGGATGATTTTTGCATTAGAAACTGCTTAATCAAAAAAATACAAGAAAAAATAAGCCAGCAAAAATGATTTCTAATGCAGTAACACAACATTCCTTTAATAAGATATTTTTTTCTATACCAAGAACAGAATCTTGTAAGAATTCAATAAATACTCGTTGACTGAATTAATAAATGCATAATGTTTTTGGAAACACTTTCCTGATGGTACAGAATTATATATAGTTAGAATTGGCAGTGATATTTAAATAATTCACGTGGGTTCTTCCTTAAATGGTATGATAAAATGAGATTTCCTAGAGCACAAGAATAGATTTATTATGGTATAAGCTCTTACTTTTCTCAATGTAGATCTTATGCTGCAAATATTAACTGTGACAACATCACATAATACCTACCTGGTATTACAACCTTCTTACAATTCAGACACTGAATACTTGCAATTTCTAAGTAGGGAATATTTAAGGTAATGAGTTCTGAATAATATTTATTAACCACATTTTAATGATCCATCCTTTTTATTGAAAACATTAAAATCTTTTAAAAATCACTTTATAAATGCCATTTTAATTCTTTTGCCATATTCATGGACCACTGCTTTCTTAAGAAAAGAGATTAACTGATTCAGGTTTAGAGAAACAAATTACTGTGCTAATCTTCAGGTATTTCTCTTCTTGATATGGCCACTAATGTCTAATCGGAGCGGCCCAGGCCCATCACAGTAGTTTTTTCATTAGTGTTCCACTGAATTATTTGTCAGGGATTTAAAATCTGGTGTTAAAAAAAAATCATCACACTAACCTTCAGCACTCTTACAAAGCTTTCAAAAACATTCCAAGTCTTCTAAAATAATTCAGAAAATTGGCCTCATGCAAAGTTAGGGGTTAGTATCATGTAGAAAGAGTTCTAATGTATTGCAGGAATTTTAGGGAGCATTTGTAGACCTATTTTTAGGATTCCAAGGATTGAAGAGTTGGGATTGCCTGTGACAGGGACTATTGAACAGCCAGGAAAAAGATTGGCTGACCTGTCCCATATTGATAGGTGTTAGTTTGACCTTAATGTTTTCAACAAAATTGAGAATTATTCCTCAGCCAGGTTTCTGGCCTCTTTTGATAAACTGGAGATCTGGTAACATTGAGTTCTCTTCCTTTTGTGGCAATCAACTGCTCATTCTGGGTAGAACAGCCTCTCTTGATGAGGTAGGTACCCTAATTTGCTACACTCTGCCTCTGCCTTAGCTCGTTTCACATGGATATCAATACATCTCTTGCATGGTCAGTATAGGTATTTGGTCAGAGGACTAAAGCATTGCTGCTGTTTCCTTTGACCACAGGAATGTTTTGTTTCCATATTGTATTAGAAAGTACACTAAAATTTTAACACATATTTTTTTCCTCTATCTTTGTAGGTCTCAATTGTTATCAGCTCTGTGTGTTCATTTTATCTCTTTTGTTTTTAAGGAAGTGATTCAAGTATTCAAAACCAGCTTTTCTGGTTACTGCCATCTTTGTTGCTCTCCCTATTTTGTGAACTCATGTAGCATTTATTATCTCTAAGAATTTTGCCATTTGATATGCACTATGATATTACTCTAGATTTCTATTGAATATGTTAAACTGTTTTCTCCATGAAGGGTGAAAGATTAGTCTGGTGATATCTTGGAGTCTAGCAGGGTGCTGATACACATGTAGACTTAATGGTCAAGTATTTCCAGTTCTTTACTATTTAACTTAAAAAGATTAATTTTGTTTAGCATAAAAATTTTTAAAAAATCATTTATTGAACTGTAACATACCACCCCTAATACATAGCAAATTGAATAATACTAATTTATTTTTCATGCTTTCAGGGAGAAGTGTTTCTAATAAATGCCTAACATAAAAATGTAAGATCTTGCCCTGAATTTCTATTGCCTTACACGTTTCTTCTTACCACTACTGAGCCAATGTTTTCCTCTTTTAATTTCTCTATTAACTTTAATTAGGCTCATGAGTTTGCTGGCCAGGTGGGTTTTCCCTAAACACTCACAACTCCGTTTTCTAGGCTAGCGGTAGAATTAAGTTAAGCTGCAGATTTGAGGCAGAATCTAACATTATAAGCCGTGGAAGGTTCCAATGCCACTACAACTCATTTCATCCACTGAGGATTTCAGCAGGCAGCACTTTTAATAAGCCAGGCTCGGCATTTTTCAAGGAATACTTTGGGATCCATTTTTGAAAGCAATATTGGTTATGATTCCACAGCTGGAGGATTTCCGAGAAAATAATGTTTGTCCTCTTGAAAACATGCATGGTCCATACATACTGAGTATCCAGTACTAAATTTTACCATAGCATATCTCTAATATGTAATTTTCCAACAGAATTGTAATAGACGCAAGATAGAAGAATTGTAGAATCACTTCCAATTTATTCTTTTATTTCATTTTATTTTGTCTTTTAGGAGGCACAGCTTTCCTACATAATTTATATCTTTTGGTGCATTAACATAGATCCGTTTGTAATTTTCTTACAATATTTTTTTTAAAGGAGCAGAATTGAGCTGAAAATTTTCTTGCGATCCTACAGGGCATTGGATCGTCTCAGGTACTGGCTGCTGGTTTATAAAAGGATAGGATTTCCATTTACTCCAGGCAGGCTTAATGTATTGTTCTCGGAGTGAGACAGTCAGAATGAGTCAGGAGCCAAAGAATACACTTTATAGACACAAATAATCGTAAATTCAGAATGTCACCTTTAGGCAGAGGCATTTTTATTATTGTTAGTGGAGCTGCTGAGTAGGTTTGATGTTTTATTCTCTGGAGGACTCAATGTTCCCGAGTCCTGGAGCCCTGTCTTTATCAGGCTCGCAAGGAGGGAGCCCAGCCAAACTTGCTTCCTATACTTCTCTATGATTGATAGCAGATGGCATGCTTTAAAATAAACCTATCCATTAGCAGTCCTCAGTGTTTTTACTCAAGGCATTTACAACTGTCTCAAGCAGAAAACACATTCACTCTATGAGCTAGTTTCAGTCCACAACAGCTGTACAGGTGCAAATCTCTCATTAACTCTTAAATAGTGGTGAAATAAACAATGGCTTTTCTCTGACTTTATTTAAGGGAGTATACTTCAAAGCTGCTGTGGAATTACTCTCCTCCACAATGGAGGAGTTTTATTAAGCTGAGCTATATTACACAGTGATATGCTTGTCCTAGGAATGCATGCAGTTTAAAAGTTTGTATCTATGCACAGATTTAGTGGTAAGCTATCAGTCTCCCAGCAGTGTTTCTGAAGAAGTAGAAAAGAAAGAAAAACTTAGTGAGGGTCCCCAGCAGCTCTCAGGTGCCTGGCTTCATGTGCCTGTATGTATTCAACATGTCCTGAGAGGTAGTATTCATGCTGAGCTGGTATAAATATGATGAGCTGATGGTGTAATTTGGGAAGCCAGTTGAATTCCTTGCACATTGGTAGTTAGATAAAGGCAAAGATCATTTTTAAAAAATATTTATTTATTTGAACATAATGTGTTTATTATTTACGTGGTGCTGAGGATGGAACCCGGGCCATGCACGTGCTAGGCAAGCTCTCTACCGCTGAGCCACAACCCCAGCCCAAGGCAAAGATCATTTTTTTTGTTTATTTAATTATTTATTTACTTATTCATAATGCACAAGTATAGCATCTGGCAAAGATCATTTTTAAAGCTAATTTTTTATCCATGTTGAACACAGGTGAGAAGGTTGGCCTCAGGATTTTACTTTCTGATCCAGGTCAGAAAAAAGGCTCTGTGGTTGAAAGAATGTTGTTTTTAAAACTGGCAAACAGCTAACAGGATTTATGTTGTATCAGGTATTATTCTAGAAGCTCAAAAAAGTAAACTTATTTAATCTTACCAGCAATCTGGAAGAAACTATCAATATGGTTAATTCTGTAAATGAGGAAACCACTATGGTCTGCGATCCTTGTTATAATAACTGAGACCATAACCAGGGTTTTTCCTGACAGGAGAAATAGAAAGCATGGATTCAGAGGCCAAACTGGCCAGGTTCAAATCTTGCTTGAGTTCTCCCCATCTGCATGAGGATGGCTCTGATATTTGATGGACCTCTGTCTTGGTGTCCTTATTTCTTATTTGATAACCTGACTTTAGCTAATAACTGCCTACCTAATATGGCTGTTGTGATGATGGAGGAATTAATGTCTGTATCATAAGTAGACTAGGGCCTGGTAGTAAGTCAGTCTGTGGAAGTTTTAGCTATGGCATAGTCATCACCATCATTATAAGAGGTATTAGATTGATATTAAACCCTTGAGATAAATTAGTGTTCTCTGCTCATCTTCTCTGTGTGGAACTGTAAGTTTGGAATAATTTTAATTTCCAAACAAAACAATTCATTTGTTTTTATTTCACCCTTTATTAATTAGATGCATACAGAGTTGCCAATCAGAGACTCTGATCAGCATAAGGTAATAAGAGTTTTCATATGAAATTGATAAGATTTTGCCCCAAAGCAAAGTAATTTGACACTTCAGCTTCAGTAGCATTGTTATTGGTAAATGTGTTATTCCCTGAGGCCTTCTGAAATAATGAAACTGGTTAATGGAGCCCCTCATTACAACCTTCCATGGGTCCCCATGGGCCCATGCTGCCATGATAGGTGAACCTGAGCCAAAAATCTCTCTTCAGTGGGCAGCTGGAAAGATGAAGCAGGGGAAGTCATAAAGTCTGCCCCGTGACTGTACCTCATGCTATGTTTTCAAAGGGTAGGCTGTGTTAAAGGACTTCAAGAAGGTCTGCACAACAAAAGCATGCCATCAATTTACAAAAAAAAAAAAAAAAAAAAAAAAATATATATATATATATATATATATATATAAATATATATATATATATATATATATATAAAAATATATAATATATATATATATTATATATATATTATATTATAATAATATATAATATATATATATATATTATTATTCTAGAAAATATGATGGAAGAATCCAAGTATACACAGAGTACTTCTATTACAACCCATCCATGGTTCTCACCAGGATTTTTTTTTTTTTTTTTTTTGGTAGAGATGATTGCTTTTCTGTTTGTGGAAGGGCATTCAAATATGTTTTAAATAAATATACCTGAATACAGGTGGGAAAAATAACTACATGACAAGGGGAAATTCAAGCGAAGAGCACCCTCTGGTATGACTGGGATATTTTATATTGGTATGCATATGAGACATCCAGTTATTACAGTTGCAGTGAACTAGTTGCAATTATTAGTTACATAGTATATTTTGTTTTGTAGAGTTTTTGTTTTCAAAATAATCAGCATCTGGAATGCAATGGAATTGCAATGGAATGAACAATTCATTTTGGATTTCTGAAAGTAATTTTCTATTGGGTGTGGTTATAAAAGGTAAACGCTGGGCCAATGGATATTCCATACGTCTTGTTGTAGGCTTCCAGGGAATATGGCTGGTAATTTGAGATCACTCAAGGGCATTTTGGTGTGCAGTTTTAAAGGATGTTGGTACATTAATGGTTCCTCTACAGTTCATTACTGGCTTTAGTATCACACTGAATGGGATTAAGTTTGTTAAATTTATAAACTCACTAGATAGAAAAAAAAAAAAAGCCTAAGGAAAGGTGGCTAAGAAAAAAGTAAACTTACAGCAGTAAATATTCTGTGAGAGAAGTTAAGTTTCAATGAGATTTTTTTTTTTTTTTTTTTTTTTTCAGAAAGGTAGATAGTAGGAGCTTGTATGGATTTAAGAATGTTTAAGCATTAAAGTTCTTCTGATAGAGCTGGGCATGGTGGTGCACACCTGTAATCCCAGTAGCTCGGGAGGCTGAGGCAGGAGGATGGCGAGTTCAAAGCCAGCCTCAGCAACTTAGCGAGGCACAAAGCAACTCAGTGAGACCCTGTCTCTAAATAAAATACAGAAGAGGGCTGGGGATGTGGCTCTGTGGTTGAGTGCCCCTGAGTTCAATCCCCAGTACCAAAAAAAAAAAAAAAAAAAAAAAACTTCTGATAGAATGAACTGGTTTATCCCACGTAAGAATATATTATTGGAGTGACGTGTGAACTAGTTGCAGTTATTAGTTACATAGTATATTTTGTTTTGTAGAGTTCAAAATAATCAGCATCTGGAATGCAATGGTGGAAGGAATGGGAGAGGAACTGAATATCATGATACCTGCTGTCAAAAAAGTGAAACAATTCGGTATCTGTTTGCCATTTGACAGAGTATGCCACCTCTTTATTTCTAATTGAAAACTCTCCATGTCTCAATTATTAAACCGTAGACAGAATTTCAGGGTCACAAAATCAAGGAAATGCCAGGTGGGGCCGTATCATTCTCCTTCCCACTCCTGGGTGTAGGGCATCTGAATTCTCAGTGCTGCTTTCCTGAGGTCCTCCTGTTAGAATCAACTAGTCCTGTTAGCCTCTAGATCGTCCCTAAAACTCAAATTTTCTGGATAACTAATGCTTCTCACTTTGTGGTGAGGTCTAGTTTCAATTGGGCAGATGCGTTAAATGGAGAAATACATAATGAATTAATACTTTGAAAAGTACAGCTTTTCTGGGTGCTTTTTTGTGTCTTCAGTGCCTGTGTTCCCTCGAGGACTACTTCCAAATAGGAACATTTTGACAACCCCCACATTTACTCATTTATTTACGGTTATGGTTTTTAAAGCTACTGGACCTATTGTTTTCTTTCTGTTAATCACTTTGTTCCTTATCCAATGTAACCTTAGAATACTTTCTGCTAGTTTATACCCAGTCTATGTTTTTCTAATCTGATCCAAAAGTTATGTTTCTGGTGTTCACTTCTGTTGTTATTCATCCCTGGAGCTCCTCTCTTCCCTAGAAGACTTGTTCCTATTTTACTGAAAATTTGAAATTAGAAATTTCTAAGTAGGGCATATCTGAATCTATCCCTTTCTAGATTCAGTATCATTGGAAAGTTTTGCAAGTTGAGGTTTGTTCCCAACCGTGGGTTGCAGTTGAATTCCTGTGCTTTCTTAGTCCTGTGTCAGAGTAGGCAGCCGTTACCCAGCATTCTGTAATGTGAATAGCAGCCTGTTTATAATAAGGAAATTACATTTGGTTTATGCAACTTTGCTAATAACTATGTAACTGATGGAATTATCTAAAATAATAACAATCTCTTAGGCATGTATTGGGTTGAGCACCACTCCTTGCAATCATTCTTCTTGTTAATGGAGGAACAGATGGAGGAAACAAACTAACCCAGTTCAGATTTCATTACTCTTATATTTTTAATAGCACCTTACATTTCGTAGGGTGCTTTCCAGTTCCTATTACGAATGAATCATTTAGAAAATGTGATCTTGTGAATATGATTATGGTTAAGGGCTAGTAGACAGATTTAGTTTTCTCTTTCCTGACCATCTCTATGACTTAGGAAGCAATGACAAGTGGCACCATTTCTCCATAATCAAACTTGCTATTCTATAAAAAGGGTGCAAAATTGCTAAGTTTGTCTATGTGTTGGTAAACATTATCCTAGGCTATTTGTCATAAGCTGTTTTTTTTTTTTTTTTTTTTTCCCCTCTCAGTGCTGGGGATCGAAGCCAAGGACTCGTGCATTCTAGGCAAGCACTTTACCACTGAGCCATATCCCCAAACCCTGCCATAAACTCTTTAAAAGAAGAAAGCCATAAGTAAAATGCAAAGTGCTACTTACCACGGTCATCCAGTACTTCTGTTTCCCAGTGTCATGTTTTCAGATGAACAAAGAAATAATAAAATTGTCCTGGAACCAGAGGTACTTGAAGATGGTCAAGGAGTTGAGTTGAATTCCCTATGGTATTTGACATTTGTATTGTTCAGCTGAGTTGGTTGTTGTCTGGAGTAATATAATATTAAGTCGGTATTAAGTCGGGTTTCTATTGTTTAACACAACGAAACAAGCAAACAGATTTTTTAATGTTGAATATTTAGCAAATTAAAGTTGTGCCGGGCGTGGGGGCATACTCCTGTAATCCCAGTACTTGGGAGGCTGAGGCAGGAGGATCATGAGCTCAAAGCCAGCCTCAGCAATGGCAAAGCACTGAGCAACTCAATGAGACCCTGTCTCTAATAAAATACAAAAAAAGGGCTAGGGATGTGGCCCAGTGGTCGAGTGCCCCTGAGTTCAATCTCCAGTACCAAAAAAAAAAAAAAAAAAAAAAAAAAAAAAAAAGAAGAAGAAGTTGTAAGTCTTCATATCCAAAGGCAATGAAGCATTGCCGTATGATTAAAATGATCAGAATTTAAATCGACAACAAATATATATACATACTTTAATTTGTGGAAAATATTGTGAGCAAATATTAACAGAAATTAACAAAAGTCTTTTAAGTAATATCTTAATTATTTAAAAAACTATTAACAAAAGTCTTTTAAGTAATATCTTAATTATTTAAAAAACTAATTTTTCCATTGCATATTTACTGTAGGACCATCAGGGTGTCTATCAAACAGATTTTGAATGACTGATTATCAGTGTTGGTAAAAAGTGGGTCTTATATTTTGCTGATAAAATTTTCTTATTGAGAAATCTTGTTATGACTCCCAGAAATACTTTAAAAAAAAAAAAAAAAAACCTTTATAATAAACAAAATAGCAATATAAATTTTTATGGAAACTTTATTTTCAAAGGATCCCAGAATGCTTATAAACTGTTACTCAAACCATATACAGGAACTGCTGAAGCATGGCCACACTTTGGAGCCAGAAGAGGAGCTGAAATGTCAGTTGCAGAGGACCAGGACATTCCTGCTCTGCAAGGGGTGGGGGTCTGTGTGGCCAAATGGGGTATTCTGGCTGTGCTTTCTGCACTGCTGTGTGGGTGGAATGCCTTTGCCTTGGAACAGTACAAGGCCAGGCTGTATGGCTGTGGGCAAAGGGAAGTGAAGGAGAATCCGGTAGTGGAAAGAGAACGCATGGAGAATGAGCTGTTTGTTATGCTCCCATCACTAGGTGGCAGGGACTGGAACACAGTCACTGCTGGTTGGGATTCCTTGCATCTGGGTTACAGTAACTCTGTCCCAGGTGCTATTTGAGAAAAGTCACTTTGATTGCCAAATGAAAACTCTTCTCTTATGGGAATGTTTTGGGGGAAAAAAAACAAAAACTAACAACAAGTTAGACTGATTCACATACAGAATCTCAGAATGTTAGAATGGCATGGACCTTAGAGATAATCTGGTTAAATTTCTTCACCTTTATCTTTGAGAAAACTGGGACCATCAAGGGGAAATGGTCAGAGCAATACTTAGTTCAATATCACAACTACGCAATTGGAAGAGAACCTAGCAATTCACTAGCTACATCTGCCTTGCAATTATAGAATGATGTCTGAAACATTTCTGAGAGATCCTTCAGCAGTTGTGTTAACAGAGAGGGACTTATGACCTCCAAGAGCTGCCTTTCCCACGGTTGGTCATTTCTCCTTAGGAACCATCTTCATAATATTCATTCTTCATTGCTTTAACATGCATTTAAAGAGTGACAACTATGTATCTGGTATTAAGTGAGATACATGCATACATAGTAGGATAATAACAAAACAATAGAACCTAATAATTCTTGGGAGCACCTATGTGTCAATTACTTGTTGTTTTACATGTTTTTATTCATTTACTCCTCAAAACATGTCCATGGATTAGAAACGTACTTTTTCTATTTACAGATAAGGAAAAGAGCACAAATTATTTGTCAAAGCAAAACAGCTGATAAGAGGTGAAGTAGAGGTTTAAAGCAGACATGGTGGTTATAAAGCCCACACACTTAACATAAACACAGTGTTACTCCTTAAGCCACCAGCTAAACAACCATGCCATAGCTGATCAGTATTAGTACAACAAGGTCAGTTAGCAGGGCTCTGCATAGGGCTCCCTGTTACCTGTAGTACTCAGGAAAGAGCTTTATAAAGGGAAGGGAGACTACAAGAAACCGTTGAAGAGAAGACCATCTTCAGAGGGAAAAACAGGTCAAAGTCTTCCTGAATGAGGGGGACAAAATGTGTTGGGTTTTGAAGCCCCAATTTTCTGCCTCTAAAGTTTGCCAATTTAATTCTGTCATTTAACTACATAGAGCAAATTGATTCTCTCCCTTCCTCCCATCTCTGTCTCTATCTCTGTCTCTCTCTGTTTGGGAGTAAATTATGTTTTTTTTTCCCCTTTGAAGAGCATTATATAAACTATTAATCCCTGCTTTTATAAAAACAGACTTTTACCTGGTAATAAAAAGTTTTGTAAAGACCATTAATCATGTCCTTAATCTCTGCTTATTTTATTTTCTTCTTTCTAGTATTTCAATTGATGTCTTCCTCTTTTACATAATCATGTTTGTTAAAAAATAACCTCAGCCGGGCGCGGTGGCGCACGCCTGTAATCCCAGCACTTTGGGAGGCTGAGGCAGGAGGATCGCGAGTTCAAAGCCAGCCTCAGCAATGGCGAGGCACTTAGCAACTCAGTGAGACCCTGTCTCTAATAAAATACAAAAAAGGGCTGGGGATGTGACCCAGTGGTCGAGTGCCCCTGGTTCAATCCCCGGTACCACAAAAAAATAAAAATAAAAAAAAATAACCTCCACTCTTCTTTGGCACATTAAGAGGAACAAATAAAATGTATGGTTAAGCCCCATGGAAAATACTCATTTAACTTTCATACTTAATATGTTGTATCATTGAATCATTTTTCACAAATTAGCACTGAAGCTCAGGGAATTTTAATTTTCCTGAGGTCAATAAATAGGTCAGTAGCAAACTCTGGATTCGAAAGATTTGTCTACTTTATTCCAAAAAGTGCTCAACACTTTTCCAGTTATGACTTTATATATGTATGTGTGTGTGTGTGTGTGTGTGTGTGTGTGTGTGTGTGTGTGCCTAAGGAGTAGGCATGCTTCTTTCTCAAGGAAAAGGCATATGAAGAAATGGAGAATAGTAGTTTGAAAAGGCACCTCCCTTACCTCCCTTTTCATTTCCTTGTCTGTCTTCTTGCAATGGAGAGCCACTGAATACCATCACATCTCCAATGACTCAGCACCTAGCATTTATACCAGCAAGAATCATACAGCTGATAATATTTATTAAGGCCCTACTGCATGTCAGATATGGTAGCTTTCATTTAATTCTACCAGAATCTCTATATTAGGTGTTATCATTTACCCTGATTTACAATTTAGGAAACTGAAGCACATAAGAATTAACTGATTTTTATGGTGTTTGCTTTAAAAACAAAAATCTGTGTCTATGTATCCATCTCTTATCTCAGGCTACATTCTATAATTGATGGTATATTTTAGTCTCAGTCATAGCCTAGTTGACATTGCCTGTGTATGTACACACTTGGCCATAGGTGAATAATTTACTCTGGTTGAATTTGTATATGCATTGTTGGACCTACATATGTTGAGCATAATTGCCTTTTAAAATGTCTACCTCTTTGTTGTCTGAAATATTTTTGTTGACTTCTTGTGATTAGACCAATGAACATAAAATCAAAACTTGCAGAATACTTTCAAGTCATTGGTAAAAAATCCAGAGCCGATGGTGTAGCACTCAAAGAAAGGAAACAGCATCAAGGTTCTTGTTGGCACAGAGAATGTTATGTCTAAAGATTTTAAGTGAGAAACAAGCATCATGTGACCATTCATTAGCTTTGTTTTACTTTCTTAATAGTACATCATATTCAGTGTTGGAATCTGTAATGTCTTAGACCCGATGAAGTATGAACAATTTAACTATATTCACATGGAAGGCTACTGGTAGCGCCCACAATCATGAAACTGGTGAAGGATAACCCAGGGTATAAGCCATGGTGATCCTTACCTAAAGCTCTTGACTACTAAATTGTCCTGCTTCTTGGCTAAGCACCAATAAATTTTTCTTCTACCACAGGTATCAAGGATGGAACAGTTTATGAAAAATAAAAATACATGCTGATTTATTCTCATATGATTTTTTTAGAGTGTTAGATATTAAAATATGTTCTATGAGAGTTATTTATGATTTCAGCATGAGATGCTATACTTTCAAATGGTGATACTGATCTGATCTCTTACTGTTGGTCCTCAAGAACAATGTTTTTAAGATGGAAGCCACTTAAGAACACAACAGTGGTTTTATTCTGCATGCCAGGCTTTCTTTTCCTGAAGGATGAAGCGAATAGTCCAATAGGTAGGGATACCTAGACTTGTCACATAAAAAGTAAACCGAAACATTTAATTATCTCAGGTTGAGAACAAAGAGGAATAAACAAAACTACTTAAGAAAAAGAGTTTCCTGATGGAGTAGTATCCTTGAAATTAAATATTTCCCTATGCAAGTTGACATTTAAAATGTGTGATTTAAGAGAGATAAGAAGAAAATTGTGAAAAACATAACCTTAAATATTTTGGATCACATTTTTGTGAATTATGCAGCATTTGGAACAAGTTTTAGGAAACAGAAACACTCTGGGGTAATGATGGTGTTTGTATGCACTTTACTTGAACATGTATGCACACTAGCACAGTTATATTTGTGGTATGCTTCACCAGACACATAGAATATGTCTACGTAAAATTGTTTATATGCTACAGTTCCATCCCTGGGACTAAATGTTGGCTCTTTAAAACTCGTTTTTATGGATGCTTCCACACTGAACTTAAGGAACACAGTTGCTGGATAGCATGGATGTTATTTTAATTCTTCATGGGCAGTCAAAAATGTCCTTAGAGAAGTCACCTAAAACATCTTTAGGAATGGTATGTTGTACACTGGACAGGAAAAAAAAAAAAAACAAACAGAAAAAATAAGCGAAATGAAACTATATTATCATTGGCTACCCTTTAAACATATTCAAAACTCCAAAACTCTCAGAAGAGAGCATGTACTGTGGGGAACAGCACTGTGTTGGCACAGGTTGTGCAGGGTGACCTAATGGGTCTTTCCACTTCTAATTCCTGTGATATTGCATGCAGATCTGAGAGATGGAGCCAGTAATCGAATACAACAAAACATATATAGATGCATAGACATACACATTTTTTTTTTTCTCTTTCTCTGTCTTTCTCCCTTTCCCCCTCCCTTCCCTGGAGTTCAGCAGAAACTCTCTTAAAATAAACAAAAACTGTGAGAAACTAGAAGTCAGAGACTGGCCCACTTTTGAGAGGCAGAATGTGGAAAGTATGAAGATGCTGATTTGATTATAAAAGCTGGAAAGCCGAGGGGCCCGAGCTGTTTAAACTACAGGCAGTAGTTGGGGAGGGGGGGACTTTGAAAAAAACGGGTGTAACCCTGGGCTTTGATACAACTGGCCTTTCAGCCCCCACTGGAGATTTGCACATCCCCAAGGGAAGCTGTGGTTTGGAATAAAATCGTGCATTTAATTTCACTCAAAGAACTTATTGGACTTGGCACCAAAAGAAAGAATTTGCAGTATATTTTTTGTCATGATTAGTGGCCCCCTCACCACAACATTTGATTATTTTGGAAAGGGAAAAGTTAAATCCTTGTAAAGTTGTGATTTACAATTTGCGAGCATCCAGGTAGGGAGTGTGACTTCTGCCAGCTTGATCATGGGACCCACATTTTATTCGAGCTCATTGATGTGAGAAAACAAAACAGTTCTGCAGGGGCAAGTAGAGTTGGAATTATATCCCTCTGTTATCCTGGGAGATTTTCTCTCCACACTACATCTTCCTCAGTCATGATAATTTTGGTTTCCTCTGGAACCTTTAGCAAGAAACTGGCATGAGACTGGTTTACTTTTCATTTCCAATCTGTACTATCTGGTATTTTCACCATGTGATTCCTTTGCCCTCAAAGTTATGGAAATCTTGAGGGAAAGGAGTTAAAAGGAGTTTCTAATTTTGTACCTGAAAATAATTTTCACTGGACATTTTTTCTCAGGCTTTATAATTAAGAGTGGAGACCTCGTGGGTATTTTAATACAGACTCAAATATGTCCAAATAGCCAGAGGGGAAGTGAATGACCAACTGGATAAGCTGATGAATGTTTTCCTGGTAGATGTGCAACTTTCTCCACAACTGTGATGCGTTGTACTTGACATTAAGAATGCTGTTTGCAGAAGCAGCATTCCTTTGAATACTCAGTTTTCTGAAATGGTGTCCCGCCGCCGCCAGGACTGCAGGAGGGTGAGTGTGAGCTCAGCGTTGGAGTGAGGAATGGGGTTCTGCTCTGGTGTCCAATGCTGAAGTGCAGTCAGTCAGGCCTTGAAATGAAGGCCTGTGAGGCGCACCCCCTCTTCTACTACTTTTGAGTTGTTTAGTGTTTTTCTAATCAAATTCATGCTTGTTGGAAAACTGTCTCTAGCATTTTAGGCAGAGTTTGCACCATGGCTACTATATGAAAGCTGTTTGTTGAATAATGTCAATACAGCAACATTATTGGTGTTATTGGCAGAGGAAAATATCCTGTTCCCTCTCATTCTGGACTTGGACAGGAAATAAAGATATAATAAGCCCACTGGTATATGAGAAATATGAAACTTGTGCCAAAGTGAGCACAGTGGTTAGGTCATGGATGAATAGAGCAGAAGCTAGCTTCTGATTCCAGGTAATTTGTCTTCTCTGAACCTCAGTTTTATCATTTATACAATGAAGTAAGTCAAACTAGTTGGTTGTAGAGGGGGTGGAAAGAGTTAATACAAATATATCTGTAATAGTCCATAATGACTGACACATCATATGAATTCAGGAAGTGTTGGCTATTATTGCTGTTTGGTATTGACCTCATTAACTGGATATTTCCTGGTGGTCTATTGTGATACATACACTTAGATTAGTTTCTCTATGGAGGTGGAGTGAGAAATTTGCTTTCTCCTATTCAGAAGGCTGAGGTAGGAGGATCATAAGTTCAAGGCTAGCCTGGATAACTTAGGGAGACCCTGTCTCAAAATATAATAAGAGGGCTGGGGCGGTAGTGTAGTAGGAGACTGTTTTCCTATTGTGCAAGACCCTGGGTTTGATACCCAGTACTGCCAAAATAATAACAACAATAAAGTAAAATAAAATAAATATGTTTTTTCATTCCACTTTTACTGATTTTAGAGGAAATCAAATTTTTAAAAAAAATTTTACCCCATCTTTGTGAACCTATTGTAAACATTGATTCCAAGGTCAATTCATTCTGCAGTCATGAGCTCTCTTTCAATTTCAAGGACAAAAAATCAACTAAAATTTTATATATATTATTTTTCTAGGAATTTGGTCCTCTCGACTCTTGTAGTCACTTGTTACCCTTCCTTTCCCACCCCTTGTGTTCTCTTTCTCTGTTTTACTATTTCCATTTCCTTCCTAGTTCTAAATTTCCTCTATGATGAATTCATTTTAGACAAGCATTCTCTACATGACAGCAAATACACATTTTTCCTAGAAGATCTTAGAGCTAACAATTCTAGAGAGTACATACCAAAGTGAAGCTGCATAGATAATCTCCATGGTGAAGGCTAGAATTTACCCCAAATACCTGTTGTGGATGTACACTCACAAGCTGCCATTGCACCATTTTTCTCTTACATGTACTCATTTTCATATAGGAACAATTTAATCCCTGTAAGTATTGCAAAATTCCTGTATGCCATAAATGCATTTACCCCTTCCAAAAGAGATACAAAGCTAAATTTCACTGTGTCACTGCATCCCAGTTCCTTCAGGCTCTTAGAAAAATATATATTTGCCCTGAGTTTGATGATGATGTAAAAACTTTCATGTTCTACTTATTGATTCCTAAATGGCATTTTTCAATTAATTCCTCCATAGACAATGGAGCAAGAAACAGGAGATAAATTTGTTAAAAAAAAAAAAAAAAAAAAAACAAAACACTAAAACACTTTGAAAAGGGGAGAAAGGGAAAAAACTTGCAATAAGCAGAAGCCTTTGGGATATCTTTATTCTTTTGAATAAAAGGAACAGGACCTGTGCTTTATACTCCCCAGTCTCTGGGCTCTGAGTTCTGCTTTCTGAGAGATGCCTTTTGTCCACTGTAGGACATGGTAGTTTCATCTGAGACTGGTAAGTGTCCTTCTGTGACAAACTGACTTGAGTAGCTCACTATGCCTTCACATTGTATCCTGGGGACTGACTTAAGGATTAGAAGTTCTTAGCCCTTCATTTACCAATCTTTGGGTTTTGATTTCCTTTGATGAACACCTAAAAGTCACTGCAAGAATATTTACATTTTTTTTCAAAACTTCTCTCCATTTTCAATTGAGGATGCACATATTATATGCATCTCTTACTATTTCTGACATTGGGAAGCACATTACCATCACTAGTGGCTTAGATGAGAAAAAAATAAGGTTATTCCTAAAACCAGAGAATGAGTGGAGTAAACCTGAATTCTGGATTCTGTATAGAGATTTCTTCTGCAATATCAGCTTTGGTGTGTTGGCCATACTGTCCCTATTATTTTGGTATCAATACATTCACTAAAACAGGCAAAAATCATTCCTACAAAATTCACTGGGTGCAGTGGTTAGGAAGATGATGGGGCATGATATACAATGTCAAACACATTAATAGTTTCACATATTATCATTAGGGTGTTTAAAATTTGAATATTTTGATGTTCATTAATAACATTTTCATTAATATCACCATCATCTAGGCTACATACTACATACCTTTTCAAAACATCTCTTGATGCTACTTGCAGAGACACAATCAAGTTTGCATTTGATTCACATGGTTATGAATGAAGCTGGCATTTAAAAAATGTCCAGGAGCTCATAAATTCACCAATGCTGCCTGATAATCCCCGCTGACTTCTTAAATTGTCATTTACATGCTAGTTTTGGTTTTTGTCCTTTTATTTTTTGTGTATTTTTGTTTTTCCCTTTAACATCAAAAATATCAAGGTAGTCTTTTACAGGTTAACTCTATTCTTCCACAACTTTTGGACTTGGCATACCATTTCCAAAATCAGAGCAGGGACTCATTTCTGAGCCTGGTGACATCTTGTCCATTTTCTCCCGAACCCTTCTTCCCAGTTCTGTTTCTATTTACTGTGTCCACTTCCTTTTCAGTCTACACTTGAATAATGCAGTGCCTTTCTGTTCCTTAAAACACAGCTCTATCAAAACTCATCAAGAAACAGGTCTGGTATTAGTTTGATTTGGCATGAATTAAAGTTGATTCTACCTGTGCTTTCATTGCACCCTGATGCACTTAGAGAGTGCATCCTCACTGAACAAGCTGGAGGAGTAGGCTTCACCCTATTTCTCCTGAAATAAGTCTACTGAAAAAATTGTGCATGACAATTAAAAATAATGTTGAAATTAGAGAATGGTTAGGATGAAGCTCTAGAACAGTGATTACCTAACTTAATCATAAAAATTATCTGGAGCAAGAAAAAAAAAATGTTTTCTGTGCCCTGTTACAGACTCACTGGGTCAGATTCTCTGGAATAAGGTCTTGAGAATAGAATTTTTTAATGAACTCCCCAGCCAGATCTTGTGATCAGGAACATCCATCTAAAATAAGCCGATAAGGGGCGGGTTTAAATAGTAACAGAGCTTATTAGATGCCACAGGATGCTGCATGACATTCAGTCTGTCTTTTTTGAGTACACATGTATTTGAAATGACCATTGAAATTTCTTACTGTTTTAGAAAATATCTTTTCTGTATTATAAAACCATAATATATTCAAGCAGTAAAAGGTGTATGCAAATTGAAACTAGAGAGTATAAATGGAACTAAATCCCACAATCTAGAAGTATGAGGATTCTGTAGGAGCTGGATACACTGCTGCACCCAGAAATGAAACAGTCCCCCAGTCTTGGATATCTACTGCATCATAACATTCCCCCAAACATGATTTTATTTCTTCATTTACCTTATTATTTTATTATAATGTTTTTTCACAAGTTTTTCATTACATTAGTGAATGGCAATTTTATTGGTAAAAAATGATGAATATCATCATAGACCTCATCTTTAATAACTTTTTACTATTTAACATTTCTATTATTTAGGAACCCACTCAAATGTATTCCCACCTGAACTTTTGAATTAACTAATCATTTACCTAGGTGATCTTGAATTGATTAAAATATATTCTTTTACATAATTCAAATCATCCATTGCTTTATACCTTGTGGTAAGGGGGTAATACCAGGATGACCAAAGGTTTTGACAAAAGATAGAATTCAAACTACTTGTAATTCATTCAAAATTTCTGATGTTAATGATTTAATTCATTTCTTTTAGATATGCAATAAGCTGGCTTAGGCACATACATATTATATTACATTCAGTCTATGGTTTAAAATATGTGACAGTTACTGGTGACATTCCTGTGAGCCTGAAAGGAGAGAGTGTTCAAGGCCTGAATCATTAGTCCTTTGGCTTTTCAGATTTCCTTGTATAAGGATTTGTGAACCCAGCAAAGAGAAAGAGTTAAGCTTATTCTCCTAGTTGGCAGAAACTTTGTAGTTTAAAATTACATACTGACTCTGGTGTAGAGACACAAGAAATTATAGAGCAGACACTGTCCAGGACAACGTATAATTTAAAATGTACTAAAGAATGTATACCGCATGGCAAAGTAACTGAAGTGCTTCTTCAAATATAAGTGTTTTGCATAGAAAGGCAGTAATTATCCACTCCTAGGGAAATGTTTGCATTCATTCTAAATCAATATTTACTATTCATTTCTTGTGTTCAACAAAACAGGAATTTAACTTTTTTTTTTTAATTTTAATGAAGCACTAAGACTACAATAATTCTACAATGTAATTGTCATGATATGAAATATTGCTAAATGGTGCTGCTATTTCGAGAAAGAGCAGTGTGAAATGTAAGGGTATCCCTCTTTGTGAACTCTTACTTTGGGAACATTCAATTCAAACTCAGCCAAGCAGGGCAACTCACCAGTTTTCAAGGATAACTTAAGCTGATTTTTGGTAAGGCCCTTAACCAGGATCATTCAGATGAGCTTTTGCCTGTATATCTTTTTCTCTTTCTCCTAACACACCACTTCCTAATAATGATTCTATTTCAATTCAACTACTGCCTTTGGGATGTGTGCGTGTGCATGTATGCATGTGTGTGTAAGAAACTGCTCTATACAATCATTTTATTTATTCTTTTTTTTTTTTTTTTCTGAAGGAAGAAAAGATTTCTTCTCCTCAGACTTTTGAATTCTTCCTCACTGTTTAGTTCAAAAGAATCTCAAGGAAGATAAAGGAGGAAATGATAAGTCAATAGGAGACATGAATACTATACTCTGTGACAAGCTGAAGGTCTCCAGCATATTTTTATTTGTGGATCTTATGATCTGATTGTTTTGTAAATTTTCTTTGGAAAATGATTACCTTTTTTTAATCACTGAACTTTGATAACTGGCACCCATAACACTTTATATGACAACATGAGTACTCTTTTTCTTTGTAGCAATAATAGTAATAATTTTGTCCCTGAGTTTCAGCTCAGGACAGAACCTGTAGTGCTACACTACCAAATGCCACATAAATGACCAGGTTTTCTACTAACTTATGCTACTGCCTCCCAATTCTGTGTAAAGTTTAGGATTCAAGGTTTTCTGTTGATCTTCTGTTTTGCTTTGGGGTTTGTTTCATATCGTTTTGGAGATAGGTGTGGCTAGGAGACGTCTCTTTGAAAATCTCACCATTCCCAGAAGGCTTTTCAGATTTCATATTGATTACCTGATTTGATATCAAAATTTAATCATTACTCTATTTTTAGATTTATAGATTCTTAGCACCATATTTTCCTTTGAAATGAGTTTGAGAGCAAGGAAAGAGTCAAAAGAAAATTATATACTTTTGCAATTCCATCACATAGTTCATGTGGCTTCTCTGACTTTATTCATGGAATAGCAGCAATGGATGGATAGGTCTGTCCTGAAGTTCCCTCCCTGCCTTTCTGACATTCATGATTCATGCATGCTCTTTGAGTGAATTACTCTTCTGTATACACTCTGGGGACAAATAATATCATTTATGTATTGTGATTGCTACTCTATTTCATCTTCCTTTTTATTGACAAGAAACAAGGGTGTTGCTTGTATTTATGGAAGTAAATTGGGTGCAGAAATCGTCCTTTCCTTTCTGAGAGAGCCACCTTCTTTCTCTAGGAAGTGCTGTTGTAAACTGTGCTGTTACAAATGGTGTGTTAGTCCTCAAGATATTCCTGTCTCGAAGTATGAAGTAACAAAGTGTTCCCTTCGCATTCAATGGAGACAGCCAATGGGAAAGCAGACAGTTAAGGACGTGTTCCTAAAGTCTGAAAAATCAATGGGACACTAAAAAGGGAACTGAAGTGGACCGGAAGGAACCTCTTGAGGGTCATTTTAAAAAACCAGAAACTGATTATGAACAGAGCTTTTACCCAAGAAACTGGAGGGGGCCAGCAAACCCATTCTACTGCACTCCAGTTAAAAGTCTAATAGTTGAGATGTTTTCTGCACAGCCCATAAAGGATAATGAGGAAGGCTTTGATCGCTTTAAAGAAAATCGCTCTGTGGCCTCTCACAAAAACATGATCTGAGTGTAAGCGGCAAATGCTTGCAAACCCCAAAATGGAAAGGGGCAATGCCAGCTAGGTAAGGTAGTTACCTTGTTAATTGCATAGGAAAGGCGTCCTGATGTGAGTTTGTACATGAGGGAAAAATAAAAGTAAGGGACATCAGAGTGGAAAACCTGAGATCGCATTTACTTAAGATGAGACCTTCCAGAGACTTTGGAATTGTCTGTGATTCTTCTCTGATGTGATAATTATGTAATGTAGGTCAAATTAAGGATCAATCTGTATTCTTCCTTTCATTGTATATTATTATCTTTGAATGAGAAATTGTTCCTTATCTTACTTTGTGTTAAAAGCATTGCTTGTTCTCTCATGCTGCAATCAGCTCTGAGATTTTTCTTGTGCATCACCAGCCCCAATTCTAGCAAAGGAATACTTCATAAATACTAAAAAAAAAAAAAAAAAAAAAAAAAAAAAAAAAAAAGAAAGAAAGAAAAAAGAAAAAGATGAACCTTCATGTTCTTCATGTTTTAAGTATTATTTTTTAAGTTTGCTAATGAAAAAGTAAATTTTGTTAACTTTTCTTTTTACGGTGCCTTTTCCACTCTTAGCAAAAGTCTATTGAAAAGAGAAACCCTAAAATCCTCTCTCAAGGCACCAACGACACTCTCACGGACCTTGTTTGTATTCACTCTTTCAGAATGTGAGATTCCTACATTGCAAAAGAGAATAGTTGAATACTTACATTCAAACAGATACATTATTATGTAGTTAACAAACTAGTCCAATCAAGAATGAAATGATGTTTTCTGCTGAACGGTGGGCAAGAACTCATCCATCAATCAATTGCTTAACAAACTTCTTCGAACATCTTCTTAATATGACACCCAAACGATGTGATGATTAAGAGTTAGTTATCTCAAGAGGCATCTGAAAACAGAATGGAGAAAGGTAAGTGCTCCAAGATTTTCTTTATTTCAGTATACATCAACCAAAATTTGGCACACTGTATCAATGTGTCCAATAGAGTAGCATAGTTTAAGAAAGAAATAGTGATGGCCATTGAATAAATGATCAGAGAAAGGAAGGAGTATAAAATGAAAAAATTATCCTCAGCTACTCACACAATACTGCATTTTTAACATTTTGCATTTACATGGAGGCACTACTACAGTCCTCTCTATAGCCTAGCACTGGAGACCTGGATGGCTCACTGACAGATGGCAGGATGGGGCACTAAACCAAACCTGGTCAGCATCTACACCTGGACTTGTTTCAGTCTCCAGTACTGAATAGTGCAATATCTTTCATGGTGAGAAGCCTCCATTTATGATTATTTCAATGTCTATATCAGTTTGGTCTCAGTACTCTGTTATAAAAATATTATTAAGAACTATTTCAAACAAAAAAATTACTTAGTGAGGAGGATGATGTTTTATGTTTTAGCAAATCTCTTTAATTGTTTGGGTTCTTGTATTTGCTTCTTCATTCAATTTGTTGTCACATTAAATTTTATGTAGCCTCAGGAAAACTCTTTTGTATACCCAAGAGAGAATGAGTGAAAAAAGCAAAAATATCTTAATATTATTATGCAAATAGCTTTGATCCTCTGAGATTCACCAAAGGGTCTCAGAAACTCTCAAGTAGCTCTATGTTTCACAATGCTAATGTTATAAAATGTTAAATTCATATGTCTGTCTACATTTTCCTGTATCACAAGTTCAGTGTATACCTGGAACATAGTAGGTGCTCAAGACAATTTCCATTTCTGCTATCCTTCTCCAACTCAAAGTGAATCATTCATATATATGCCTTAGGGCTCAGAAAGTTTCAGATTTAATGAATTTCTATGTATACCTGGGTGATGATGGTAAATATTCTTTTACTCTGAATCTCTTCTCAGGGAACGTTTCTTTTCACCTTTGAAAAAGATTAAGGAAGTAAAGGGGAAGATAATCAAAATGTCAGACAAAAGAGGTTTTGGACTTCTTAAAAAGAACTTAATTACATTTCTGTGACTTTGGATTCTGTAATTCTTCTGAAGTGGCCAATCCTCATGGGTTCTAAAGTATATTCAGAAACATACTAGTTTCAGGTGGAATAGGATATTTAGAAATATTGCTGTGTGATATGGATGAGCCATACATATCTGGATGCTGTGTGATATGGATGAGCCATACATATCTGGATAGTTGATGAACTATAGCACATCTTATAAACATAAATGTCATAATTTTTAGATCATATAGCTATCTATGAATACTCAAATTAACTTATCCAAAGAATCCAAAGCCTTGTTGAAAAGCAATAATAAGTATTTTCACAGTTTGAATTTAGAATTTTGATAAGATATTAAGATTGATACTTTTTCCTGGGCGCGGTGATGCATGCCCATAATCTCTATGGCTTGGGAGGCTGAAGAAGGAGGATAGTAAATTCAAAGGTGGCCTCGGCAAAAGTGAGGTGCTAAGCAACTCAGTGAAACTCTGTCTCCAAATAAAATTCAAAATATACCTGGGGATGTGTTAGGTGGTTGAGGGCCCCTGAGTTCAATCCCTGATACCAAACAAAACAACAACAATAAAAAACAAAGATTGACACTTCTTATTCACTTGTTTAGCTAATGCTTATTTTTCACCTACTGTGTGCTTTGAAAAAGACAATGCACTAGAACATAGTTTCTGCTTTCAAATATCTTACAGTCTAGTGAAGTATACCTAGAAAGCCTGACAATTAATGAAACAGAGTAATGAATATTAGGAAGAACAGGATGCTTTTAGAATGCATAAATGGAAATATAACCCAGACGTACAGAAAGAGTGAAAGTTCCTAGAGAAAGTGAGGGTATTTTAGGAAAGAATGGAGTTGGCCTGGTTGGAATTCATATGGAACTGGAATTCATACGCCAACCACAGGGACAGTTGAATGAATGAAAAGTTCATTTGCTGATTTGAGAGAATTTCTGATGACTGGAGTGAGGAGTGTTAGGGCAATAAGTGAGGGGCAAAGAGGAAGAGCTAGTGTTATATTAGGTTCCTGGTGTAGCAATTGAATGCTTTAATTGAAATAGAGTCCAGTAGGAGAAATATACTGATGCAGATGTGGAAGAAAGATAATGAATTCAATACTTTTGAGCTATCTGAATGGAAAGATTGAATAGCACATGGTGCCATTGGAGACCACTAGATTATGAAATCCATTAGATTTAAGTTGCATGGCATTATGGACTTCACTAGATTAAGAAATCTACTAGGGCAACTTTAAATGAAAAAACTTATCAGTTTGCTTCTTATTTGCTATCTATCTGCTTAGATATGTATCCCAGTATACATCTGGTGCATAGTAGAAGTTTATTAAATATTTATAAAACAAATGAATTAACAAATGCATGAATAAAGGAATATGAAGGCCAGTGGAAAAATTTAGAATGGCTATGTAGATTTGAAAGTCATTAGCATATGGGTGATGGTTAAATCAAGGAAGTTTTCGCATTAACCTAAGTGGATAATGTAGACTAAAATGAGAAAGGACATTAAAATGTGGAGGAAGTGCAACTTATTAGGAATTTAAGAAATAGAGAAAACTTAAAAGAAACTTGAAGGTAGCAGAAAATGAACTAATAAAAGCTATAGAAAAGGAGAGCCAGATAATTATAAATGATATCAATCAACATTCCTTTTATAGGTCACAGATGTAGCAAAATTTGAATTTTTTGGAGCATAGCTGTAGAAAACAGAAATGGGAGAATAAGAAGAAACAGACTTGGGAAATTAATGGAAACAAAGTGAGCTCTGGAGAGCTGGATAGCATAAATGATAACAAATATAATACAAGAGGAATTGATAGGTCTGCTGTCATTGCCAGTACCTAAGTATGGTTTCTAACTATCTCTTTATCTCTCTTCTCTTGGGGAGGCCTTTAAGCTCCAGAAGAAAATATTCAATTGGCTGAATCATGTTTATAGCCCTGTCTTCTGTTTTTTGGGAAAAGGTTTGGTACCCCCATTTTTTTTTAATAAGGGGAGCTTCTACCAAGCTTTGTCCAAAAGGAAGCAGAGATGACAATAGCAAGGGAAAGGGGTGGATCTTGGCTTGAACTATGAGAACAAATGGCGAAGATCATCCTAAGACAAAAGATAGAAAACATGGCAATCTGCTAAACACAGATAAGCTTAGATAAAAGATGAAAGCAAAGGCTTATTCATTAGCAGTAGCAATAAGAAGGTGGTTGGTGACTTAGGCAAGAGGTGTGTGAGTAGCAGTGCTGGAAACCAGACTGGAGCAAGTTAAGGAGTGTGAGTTCAGTGAAAGAGTGGCAATAGTTAAGGTACATAGCTGTTTTAAGAAATATAGCTTATAGGGGCTGGGATTGTGGCTCAGTGGTAGAGCGCTCACCTAGCACGTGGGCGACCCGGGTTCGATCCTCAGCACCACGTACAAATAAAATGCATTATTGAATAAAACGCATTGTGTACAACTAAAGCAAATAAATAAAAATATTTAAAAAAAAAGAAAAAAAGAAATATAGCTTATAGTAATAAATCAAGAGTAAATTTGCTTTATGGTTTGGAAAGATTCAGAATGGCAAAGAAACAATTTGCCCATAAGTAGGGATTTTCTAATTCTGATGGAAAGAGTAGGAGATATAAAGCTTGCAAAGACCATAGCTGGATAAATTTCCATATTGGGACAATTATCCATATACTGGAATCCCTAGTTCTATTTGCAGGATACCAGTAAGTTGCACAACTCTGTAAGTGGCTTTGTTTTTTCCTTTTAAAGCCTCAGCCACATGATTTATCACTTGAATCCTCATTATATAATGCTATTATATTTAATATTTCTGTCTTTATAGTCAGAAACCCACAGCATTGACTATTTAAAAAGGATTATGGAAATCTGGAGTCCCAGGTACATATACTATTCTTTTTATCACAAGGAACCCAAGAAATAGAATTTCAAGCTCATTGGAGGCAGGGAACTATTTTATTCCTCACAGTACATACCATAATATTGGGCATGAAATCATGCCTATGCCCTGGGAATACTGATTAGTTTGTTGATTATTTTAGAACATTGACTAAAATGGCGTCTACCTATAAACTTGACAAGAAAAGAGAGGTTTTTTGTTCTTCCTTAAGGTTTCATTTGGTTTATCCTTTTCTCTCTTTTATCATCTTCATTATGCAAAACTGTTATAAAATTTCATGAAAAATGAGTGTTTTGCATTTTAAGATAGAATAAACTTCTAGACTGGAAACATTAAAAACAAACTGAAGCCAATGAAAAGTGTATTTTACTGCTTTATATCTAAAAATGGCACTGACCAATTTGAGCTATTTTTAAAACCTGTATATTCATGCAACTTGCATACCAAAATGAAAATTGGTGAGCTATAAAACCTTGAAAAACAGGGTTTATAATGGAAACAGTAATTGACCCTTAAGTACAACATCAAAAATACAATACTATATAATACAAAGCCCAGGGCTTGGGATCCCATCTCTGCTCTAACCTCAGACTGGCACACTAACCCCACACCACAAAGCCAACTAATAGTTATATTTCGAGATGTTTTCTTCTTACATTGCAGGGAAAGTGACTATGTGATCCAATAGCCACATGCAGCTAGGTTTCACAAACCTGTACCCAAATATCTTTAATAAACTCAAAACTTCAGAGTCAATACTCTGTAAAATACTTGGGCTTGCTTGGAAAAACAATTTAATGAAAAGAAAGAAAACAGCTACCTCTGTGTTGTGCTGCAGCGATCATGGACTTGAGGCATGTGACATTGCACCACAGGATGAGGGCAGAGTGACCAACTGTGAGGAAATCTCATGGAATTACGGGAAATACTCTTGAAATATTTCGACTTGTCTTCAACTTTGCTCTAGTTCTTAGTTGGTCCAGTTTCCTATTTTCCAAGCCACAATCATCCATTTTTGTCATGAGAAAAAACAATCTAAATTAAGGAGAAAAATGCAAACATTAACATTGACTAATAAGATATGAAGGACAAATTCAGAGTCTAGGTTTCAACCTAACTGAAGGAAAAGAAGGAGAGTGTATAGGTGTGTGTGTATGTGTGTGTGTGCACAAGAAGAATCTCTCTATCTATCTCTCTCTCTATCTATCTATCTATCCATCTATCATCTGTATTATGATGAGGGGAAGGGGTTAAGGGAATTTGTTGCTAAATCAAGTTCAGAGAGTTCTTTCATTTTAAAGTTGAAATATGTGAGCATTGCCAACTTATTTTTTTTAGACGCTTCCAAAGAATCTGTCAGCTAAGAATAGTCAAGGTTTTGCCTTTTAATATGTGATCTACTTGTGCAATTTTCAATGGGCTATGTTTATCCAGAGGTAATCAGTAAGACTATTTGGTGTTTCCTGGTTGAACATTCTATTTCTCTTGCTGTCTTCATAACTACCAAGCTTGATAAAATGAGTGAAAAATTGTTGAATGCATTTATGCCACCTCTTCATTTATATTCTTTCACAAGATACTCAATGAGTTTGGAGAAAGGATCCTGGGAGAAGGTTGGAATTTGGACAGAGATGGGTATTTTCTTTGTGCAACGTTTTAGACCATTTTAGATGTGTCATCTACTTTGGGGCTTAGCAATTTTACTAATTGCAATTAGCTGCTATCTTTGTATACTGATATAAATAACTGATACACATCTTGAAATTTCAGTGCTTAAAATATAAAATAAATGTGAATGTCTCAATACAGCATTTCTCTTATTTTTTCATGTCTTTGTTCAAGTGCTAAGAACTATTGGATAACTTTGTGGTGTATATTACCAATTATACCATTTATTCAATGTCAGAAAAAAATAAAAATCCCCTTCCCCAGACATATACAAATCTTCTTTTACATTTTCTATCCTTTATTTATTCCTTTTCATTCTTTCATATACTTCATCCTATTTCCAGGTTTTTTTGCAACTACATATAAATAATTATGCTGTGAGCTAAAATTTTGAAATATTATTTAATTCTTTCACTTTTATTTCCTTACAAGCCTTGGTTCTTCCCAGAGAAATTAGTAAGGGAATAACAAATTTAAAGTCAAAATAAAAATTAGTAAAATCTTATCTTTTGGGTTTCAAAAGCTCATTCTTTTGGGAAAGTAGAAAGAACTCAGAGCATGGGCAAAACTTTTGACAAACTACTTATTAATAAAGAGCCAAGGTGTTCTTTGCCATTAGGTGAAATCTTGTAAGGCTGTGGTGTGAGGGAAAACAAATATTAATCATTTAGACTGGGTGGGTCCCTGAACAAACAACAAAATCCTGTGTTTCTCTCTTTGGCTAATTGTAGGTGGATGAGAAGAAGGATACCCTAAGGGGAGAAAAGTGCAACGATAATAACCCCCAAACAGACTGTGTCTAAGTACCAGTAGGCTTACACAGAACCAAAGCTTTAGGAAAGGGCACCAAGGGTCAGGGTGAGATCTCCTGAGATGGCCAGGGTTCTGGTATTTACCACCTACTCCACACAGGTTGCTCCTGAGTTCTTCCAGCAAAGTCCACTCAGAACTGATGGTTTTCTTTTTCTCTATTCTTTCTCTGTCTCCTCTGATATCCCTGAACAAAACCTTGCTAGTTCCATGGCCAATTGGACGATAGGAATCTCTGAGGGTCCTTATGTCATTTATTTGGGGGGGGATGTAAGTAAACTTCGGGGAATTATACTGTTGTCATGAGGCATAACAATATTCTCTGAGCCAACTTGATTTCACCAGCCATGACACATTTTGTAGCCAATGATCTTTTGATTTTCTATTGGTGTACCATAACTATACATTAATAGTGGGATTCATTATGCCATATTTGTACAGGAACATAATTTGATCAATCTCATTTCACAGTAACTTCCCTTTCCCTTCTCTCCTCCCTCCCCCTGACCTCCTTTTGTTATTCTACTGGTCTCTTAGAAGGAGACATCATCATCATCATCACTTAAACTAGTGCACTGTAGTTATATACAAGAGTGGGATTCATTGTGGTGTATTCATATATAGACATAGCATAATGTGGTAGATTTCATTCCTCAGTACTTCCCCAGATCCTCCCTTTCTTTCTCCCTCTAGATCCCCTTCCTCTACTCTATTGGTCTCCCTTCCTTTTTTTGTGAAACCTCTTTTTTATTCCTTTCTTTTATTCTCTCTAGCTTCCAGACATGAGAGAAAATATTTTACCTTTGACTTTCTGAGTCTGGCTTATTTCACTTAGCATAATGTTCTCCAGTTCCATCCATTTACCAGCAAATGTCATAATTCTATTTTTGTTTAAGCCTGAGTAAAATTTCATTGTGTATATATACACCATATTTTCTTTATCTGTTTGTCTGTCCATGGACACCCAAGCTGGTTTTATAGCTTGCCTATTGTGAATTGCACTGCTTTGAACATTGGTATACATGTGTGACTATGGTAAGCTGATTTTAGTACTTTCAGACCTAAAGAACTGGTATAGCTGGATCATATGACATTCAATTCTTAGTCTTCTGAGGAATTTCTATTCTGATTTCCAAAGAGGTTGTACTAATTTGTAGTTCTACTGGAAATTTGTAAGTGTAACTTTTCTCCCACATTCTCACCAGCAATTAGTGTTATTTATTTTCTTGATTGCCATTCGGATTGGAGTGAGATGAAATCTCAGTGTAGTTTTATTTCCATTTCCCCGATTGCTAAGAACATCGAACACTTTTTTTTTTCATCTGTATGTTTGCCATTTGTATTTCCTTTTTAAAGAAATGTCTGTTCAGTTCATTTGACCATTTACTGATTGTAGCCAATGCTCAATTTTGTCACCCAGGCTCTACATAGGAAAAGGGACACAGGTCCACCCACATGCAGATTTCCAACTACTCTAGGATTTCTCTTCTTTTCCTCACCTGGAGCATAACTAAGTGGAGGAGGAAGCAGAGAGCAGAAATGGAAATTTTTTTGGGGATTCACTTGCATCTTAGCTTCCTTTCGAAGTATACTTTCTGAACTCTAGGAAATTTATCTTTCCTTCTGATAAAGGACATCTTAGATCTAACTCATTAATTAATACATTTTCTATTATCTGAGAATTAGTTCCTTGCTTTTTCTTGACAACCAAACAAAGAATAGACTTTTAACAATTTTCTAAGTTGTGGCATCTCTTTCAATGAGGTAAAAATACAGAAGACATTAATTGAATCATTAAGGAAGGTCCATGGGCCCCAAGAAAATATATATAGAACTTGCATGAATTCACTGTTTTAGTCAGCTTTGCATCGTTGTGATCAAAATATCTGACAAGAACAACATAGAGGAAGAAGAGTTTATTCTGACTCATGGTTTCAGAGGTTCAGTCTACAGTTGGTAGACTCCATTCCTCTGAGGCTGAAGTGAGGCACAACATCATGTGGAAAGGCATGATAAAGAAAAGAAGCTCAGAACATGACAACCAGGATGCAGAGAGAGAGCTCTGCTCACCAGGGACAAAAATATAAACCCTAAAGCCACACCTCCAGTGACCTACCTCCTCCAGTCACACCCTATGTGCCTAGTTAATCCACATCATTGGATTTGATCCACCAATTAGATTAAAACTCTCATAATGTAACCATCTCACCTCTGAACATTCTTGCATTGTCTCACTTCTCTCCTTCTTCCCTACCTCCCACACCCTGGTCCTCTTCTTCTACTGATCTCCCTTTGATTTTCACGAGACACCCCCACAAGCACACACAAAACACACACACACACACACACACACACACACACACACACACACACACCTTTGTTTTTTTTTTTTTCCTTTCCAGCTTCCAAATGTGAGAGAAAACATAATTGGCTTTCTGAGTTTAGCTTACTTCACTTAATGTAATGTGTGGAGATTGCTTTGTTCATTGCTCTGTGCCCAGCACATTATACATTGCCTAAAACATAGTATGTATTCAATAAATACTTGTTAAATAAATGAATAAATAAAAGGGGAAAATGAAATTCCTAAAATAACTATTATTTTGTGGCATGTTCTATCCTGTCCTCCGGTTGATTATTTTATCCATGGCTAACTTTGAAAACTACTAATTTTAACCAATGTTAGTAAGATTTTTTCCCCCTAGCCTAAAACACTTAATCCATCCTTAATGCAAAATTAGATGAGATGCCATAATTAAGCATTGTTTATTTAAGTGAGATTTAAGCAATCTATTGAGGAAAAAAAAGTTACTTAGATTAATGGAGAATTTCTGGCAAATTGATTGACCTATTAAAGTTCTTTCTTTCTTTTTAAATTTTTAAAAAATATATCTACACAAGATTGTAATGAGAAACAGAAAAGTTATGGAAACTTTACTTTGTTCTTACTTCTAAGTATTAGTTATAAAGTTTTTTTTTTAAGAGAATGTTTTAAAGTTTTTACTTTATTCTTGGCTCAAAGCAAAGATTTAAGGTGAATTCACCTTTGATTCTTCTTTGAGACAATCTCTAAAACTGTTTCAATAACAATTACCTGCTAAAAATTCCTACTCCCTAGGCCATTGTACCTAAATGTAGTTCTCATTGACCTAAATGGAGAGTAAGTGTGTATTGCTGAAAGGAGAGAGTATTTCCATTGTGTGTGTTAGAAATGTATGCAACAGAGTCACTAAACCATGTATTTCCACCCTTGCAAAAAAAGTAATTCAATTTTGGAAACTGAAAACAAGAGATAATATCTACTTTCAACTGTATAAATCATGCAGATTAACAGGGGAAAATATTCCCATTCTAGTAAATGATTCCATAGGGATAGACTGTAAGCTTGCTAGAGGTGTGTGTGTGTGTGTGTGTGTGAGAGAGAGAGAGAGAGAGAGAGAGAGAGAGAGAGAGAGAGAGAGAGAGAGAATCTGAGCAATCTACATGTTTAGAATGAAGCAAATCAGTTTAGAATGTAGCAAAAGTGGAGAGGGTGTTTTCCACCTGCCCTCAGTGGATTTGCTCTTCTTCAATCTGAATATAATTTGGATGTTCATATCCAGGAAAATGTCAATATAGTAATTCAGACTTAGCTTCTTTAACAATGTAAAAGGCAACTTTGAAAAAAAAAAACATTAAATACATACTGATCATACATATAACTAGTAAACATGTTGTTACGTTTTAAATATTAGGTGTTCCCCAGAACTCATGTGTGGGACATGCAAAAATGTTTAGAAGTGAAATGATTGGGTTATGAAGCTCTAACTTAATCATGAATTAATCCTCTGATAGGGGTTAACTGGGTGGTAACTATAGGCAAGTGGGGTGTGACTGGAGGAGGTGCATCATTGGGGGCATGCCTTAGGGGTATATATTTTTAAAGCAGAGCTTAGTCTCTCTCTCTCTGCTTTTTGGTGGCCATGTCCTGAGCCAGTTTCCTCCACCATGATATTCTGCCACATCTTGGGTACACAGCAATGGAGCTGGCCGTCTATGGACTGAGATCTCTGAAACTTTGAGACCCAGATAAACTTTTCTTGCTCTAAAATTGTTCTTGCCAGGTCTTTTAGTCACAGTGGCAAAAAACCTGACTAAATCACATGTATTAAGTACTTATGAACTCAGTTATATTCTAGTTTTTCTTTAAGATAGTTTTTTCATGTAGTTGAAAACTAATGTCCTAGAAATAAAATTATGTTCAATATTGAGCAACTGGCTAATAAATATAATCAATAGAGAAAGTCAGTCAAGATAATTTGGTATATATAAAATAGTAACCTAATGCCCTCACTTCAGCTTAAGTACCTAGAGAGAAGAAATTCCCCTACCTTACATGTTTTTATTGATGTTTATATGTTAAGGATAATTACAGAGATTCCTCTCAAGACTATTTTGCTTTAAATTCTCATATCTTTCTCACATCAATTACTCAAAAGGGATAATGTGTTAAATATGCATTCATATTTGAAGTTCTTTAAGGCAGTAGTCAATTCAAAAAGATAAAAACAGATATGTGGATGTCACTTAAGTCTTGGACAATAGATCACATTATGATAATGTTTGGGTCTGTGGTGGTCCTGCCATTGCTAAAGCAGTCCCCATGAAGCAAATTCAAAATATAAGTTTTAGCAAAGACTAGAAAATGCATATTTATGCCATATTTTTTTTAAAACTGTTCATTATTGTTATGGGCAGTTGTCATGGCTTTGAAATTCTGAAACAGAAAACTAAGAAGAAAGAAAGCTGTTAGTTTTTTTTTTAGACATATATTTTAGATATATGCTGATTTTCTTTTAAACGTAAGTCATATTACTTTCCTTCTTGAAATTCTTTTCTTTTAATTCGATGTTTCTCAGAGTATTATCATTTCAGGAGGACAACTGCAACACTTTCCATGACCTGAAAGTGTCACTCTGTGGGCTGGATTGGTGAAAAATAAAAAAGATTCCTAATGAACCAAACATGCTCCCATTCTTTCCCTTCCTCAGGAGTTGGCCTTAATCTCTGGAGGGGAGCCTTGCCAAGTCCATCAAAATTTGACAAGTCCAGGAGGTGCTAATGGATAGAACCTTCCACCAGGTTCGTTATTACCTTGTTTCGTTTTTCTTTTTAAAACCTTCTCTCCTCAATTCTCACCCTAACTTCTCACTCCAGTTCTATAAGTTCCCAGTAACCAGAACCTTAGTCTTCATTCATCATAGCACCAGGAATCTAGTGATCCTTTTACCATGAATTTGTACCGAATTGAAATAATGTCACTAAAGTTCTGAACATGTAGTTACTTATGGGTTTTTTATTTTGTTTGGTTTTTTTTTTTTTTTTTTTTTTTTTTTGCTATTAAGTGGGGGGGGGGGGGGAATGAATCAGAAGCTACCGGAGAGGTCTGACCTTTTTGTAAGCATTATTTCCTCTATGTGGTCAAAGGAGAGAACATTTGTTTTGGCTGGAACATAATGAAATCCCATTAAACAAAGCGGAGAATATTCTTACTCTCATAGGCCAGACTAGTTAGGACATGCTGGCCAATGCTAAATATTTTAGCCTCCTCACTCATTGCAATGGGAAGCCACTGACATTTTAATCAGGAGGAGAGGGAGATGGCACACATGTTGAATATAGCCAAAATTTGCATTTATTTGGAAAGGATATCTGGAAAATCACATTGCATCTAAATGGGTACTTTTAAAAAATTATTTGTTTTAATTAGTTATATATGACAGAAGAATGCATTTGTGCACTGTGATATATCATACATAGATGGGATATAATTTCTCATTTTTCTAAGTATACATGTTGCAGAATCATATTGGTCATGTAGTCACATATATACATACAGTAATAATGTCTGTTTTATTCCACTATCTTTCCCATCCCCACATCCCCTTCCTCCCCTCCCTGCACTTCCCTCTACCTAATCTAAGGTAATGTTATTTTTCCCTAGTGTCCCCACCTTATTGTGAATTAGCATTCATATATTAGAGAAAACATTTGACCTTTGGTTTTGTGGGATTGGCTTATTTCGCTTAGCATGATATTCTCCAACTCCAACCATTTACTGGCAAAGGCTGTTGCTGCAGTAGTCCCAGAAAGAGAGAATGAGAGTTGGTTGGGAGGATGGTGGGGGAAAAGGAAAGAACAGGAAGGTGTCAATAAATGTTTATATACTCTGGAATGGATATGGGGGAGATTGAGAGAAGGCATTTTATAAAATGCCACTTGTTTATTGACTTGCAGGATTGGTGTTCTATAATACTCTTGCATGGGCAAGAGAGAGGTGCTGAGGAAGATGACCAGGATAGAAGGAAAATGGTATGTTTTCATTTGTCCTATTGCCTTTGAAATATCCAAATGAAAATATCCCGAGAGCAGTATGGTACAAGGCCTGGGACCCAGAGGAGAGATCTAGACAACAGAACACAAGTGTGCAGCTTTTGTGTGTGGTTGGTGTAGAATCACAGGGAATGGTTAAGTCCAAGGATACAAGGGAAGATGAAGAGGTGAACATAACCTGCCCAGGAAACTGCAACACTGAAATGATGAGGAAGAGGTGCTAAAGGCTGAGAAACTAAACCGTCCTTCAAGGAGCTGGGGGCAGATAGACTGATGTTATGAGAATGGGGAGGGAAGAGAATGTTTCATGATAGAGGAAAATGAAAATAAAACATATTACACGCCTCTCTATCCTAAGGGAAAATTGGATATATATATCTCTTATTTCTTTATTGGCTTTAGTACTTGTATAGTCTTCAAGAAAAAAAAAAAAAAAATGACACCATTCTAACCTGAGACAGATAAACAGATTCTGGTGTGTAGGGCAGGAAATCAAATGAGTGATGCTGTTCAGTGATTATTAGGTTATTGTGTCACAAATTAGCACTATAGATTTTTTCTTCAAAGAATTTGACATAGTTTGTAACTATGCATTTGTCTTCCTTTCTTCTTTCTTTATTTGTCCCCCTTCCCTCCCCACACTTTTCTTTCTTTGACAGGGAAAAGGCTTCAAATCACTGTGTTCCAGGTGTTTTCTAGTATTTTTGCCTAACTGAATTCATAAGGCATTCATTATGTGGAGAAACAAATGGATCTCAAATATGAAATTAAAAAAAAAAAAAAGAAAGAAAGAAAATCTCTGGGTTAGGAAAGAAAAGACTTGGGTTTTAATCTGCTCTGGGTCATGTGGTATTAAAAAATCTAGGAACCATTCTTTCCTAATATATAAAAGCATCCACCTTCACTAGGAGATTTCCCATATAATTTCTGGATCTATTTACCTAACTCTTCTAAAAATGTTGACCAAATTCCTCTGAAAACAATTACCCCCTTCTAAAACCACATTGCCATCCAGGTTGACTTGAAATTGTGCCAGTGATATTTGAAGAAGGCCAAGCCCCGCTGTGATCTACCTGGTCTTCTACAAGCCCACCTGTGGGTTGCTTGCTGCTCCTGCATCCAGCTGAGCTCAGATGAGCCTCAGAGCATCTGGCCTCAGCTGCATTCTGTTTCTCTTGCTTGCTGCCCTGGGCTTCTCTGCAGCTTCAGAATAAAAGGTTGGGTATGTTCTGAAAGGGTGAGAATTTACCTTCTCAGTGGACCTTGGACCAATGGGGAATAGTGGCCATGATGAAATTCTCCCCTCCGTACTGGTCTCAGGTGGGTAATTCTGGGGTGAATTCTACATAGTTTCTCAGGGATTCCTCTGTAGCATTGATCCCCAATTTTCATGGTGGTATTCAGTTCAGTGATACTTTCTCTCCTCTCCCATTTTACATTCTTTAGACCCTGAGGGAATACCTAACCACAAACTCTTCTCCTGAGCAAGAATATAAGTTAAGGATGATTTGCATTGGAAAAATATAAGTACATAGAGTTCACTTTTCCCATCCATTGATAAGGATGCTTATCAAATTTTGAGTAAAATTTAAATTTTTCTCAAGCAAACATTGTGTTCATTGGTTTATTTATATCCGCCCTCCTTTTTTTTTTTTAAAAGATATTAAACCCCATGCTAGGCAAGTGCTCTATCACTGAGCTATAACCCCAGTCCTACTTACTATTTCAATTTCTGAAAAGCTATATCTTTATTTTGTTGTGAAACTTTTAACTGGCATACACTTCTATTGGTTTTACTATCCCATGCTAGATAATTTTCAGCTTTTATATATAAAAAAATGATAATCTATAAGTAAATATTTAAATGTACTAGAAATTTTGTTACTCAAAGGAACTATTTATAAAGAAATAAATCTAGTGCTGGTAAAAACATATGTACTTTCTTGCAAGTATGTGTGTTTGCATACATTTTAACTTGGTCTATACTTTTATGTGTCAGGGTTTTGTAGATTTTAACACTTCTTTCTGGTGCCTTTACTTGGACATTTCCCCCAAGTTCATCATAATGATAATTTTTCTTTCTGAGCCATAAATACATTAAAGTGAATAGTATGTACACACAGATATTTCTCTTTTTATTGGGAAAAAAAGAAAGTGTTTTTCTTCTGCTGTTCCCTCAACCCATTAATCACAATACTATATATGCTATTAATTATGCTTAAATGTAGTTTGCTTATATAATTTGTGAATCTTCAATAACTCAAGACTTTCAAATTATTTGTCTTACATGGAGACATTTTGATTACTGAAACCTTCCTAAAGCTAGAAGAAGGAATAATAGCATAGTATTAAAACGATGAATCACCTTTTGATTAAATGCTCAGTAATTTTTGTAACTAAATCTTCTCTCAGAGAATAACTCTAAGTCTCATTTGAACTCGTAGATATTAATTTCATTTTGATCACTGTAACCTGGTAGAGCAACATATACTCACTTAAGTTATAGTTGGAATTTAAAGTAGATATGGTGCTTTGTGATAGCAATAGTGGTCTCTAATTGTGTAGCTCCAATAGATATGGCTGAGGGAATAAAGTGGCAGCTTCTAGTGGAAATTGGCATCTGGTGACAGATCTCCTCTCAATGTTGAGTGTGAACTGTGCCTTGAATCTACATGTTCATTCAATTCCATCTCTCCTGAGTACCCAGACTTTGCTCATAAAGTCTTGATAGAAATAAGAGATGCAGAAATATAAATATGTGTATATTTAAAAAAAATTATTCATACACATTTGATTTGAGCAATATCTTTTGATGCATTTGGACCAGTAATAAATATTTCCATTTAGGGTCACAAAAACTGTGTTACTTATGACCAAATTGAAATAATTAGCAAATGAAAAGCAGGAACAAGGTGCTCAGTTTCCTAGCCCAATGTTATTCCTTGGATGTGACTTTGCCCTGCCCTATGTTCTCACTGGATGTTGTTTTCTCAGCTAGAACCTGCTCTGTCTCTCACATCCTTTCCTCCTCCATCTTTCTCAACAACTGGTAAAATACATGCTGGAAGTTACTTTGGACCAGCTGAATCCTTTGCTCTTTTCTTTAGCCTGAACTTTGGATATCATCTTGCTGGGATGGTTAATTTTGTGTATTAACTTTGTGAGGTTACAGAACCTAGTTACTTAATCAAACACTAATCTATGGATAACTAGATTATGGTTAACATCTGCAATCAATTGAATTTAAATAAAGGAGATTACCCTCTGCGATATGGTTGGGTCGCATCTCATCAGTTGAAAGATGTAAAAGCAAAATCAGGTGTTCTAAAGATGTTCTGCTTCAAGACTATGATATCAAGTCCTGTCTGAGTTTCCAGCATTCTGGCTGGCCCTATGACTTTCAGAATTCCCACCCCCATAATAGGGTAAGCCAATTCCTTATGATAAATATTTTGATAAAAAATAGGACATTGGGGCTGGGGTTTTGGCTCAGTGGTAGCACGCTCGCCTAGAACGTGCGCAACCTGGGTTCAATCCTCAGCACCACGTACAAATAAAGGAATTGTGTACAACTAAAGCAAATAAATAAAGTTTTTTTTAAAAAATAGGACATACATTGATGTTCATCTCTAGGTTTTGAATAATTTAACTGTATTGCTTTTGTACAGTAAATATTTTCAGTTGCCTACTAGAATTCACTTGGATAACTTAACATGTACTTTAAATTAAAACTAGTCAAACTTTAAATTCTAACTCCCCCCTCCCCACCCTCGAACTCCCTGTCTCTTTTCTTGTGCTCCCTGTTTGATTATTGGCAATGGCAACATGACTTACTATTCTCAATGAGTCTTGACTCTAAATTTTCCTTCATTTTATGTCTTTAGCTAGACCTCAAATCCTGCCAATTTCTTTCCATTATTAAATGCGCCCTGCTGTGTTCAGCTTCTGCAACTCTTCATGTGATTCATTCATTTAGTAAATACTTACTGAATATGTACTCTGTGTCAGGCATGGTTGTAGGTGCCCAGGATCTATCAAAAAACAAAGTAATATACCTTTCTTACATTCTCTAAAAGGGTGATATAGACAATTCGCAATTAATACAATCAGTAGATAAATTGCTTGTTATAGGATACTGTTTTCTCCATTGGACCAAAAAAAAAAAAAAAAAAAAAAACAGGCAAGCACCGTGGGAATTAGCCAATTCAGTGCAGATTTAAGTAACCATCTATTAAATGAGTGATTAAATGAATGAATAGTTCTTTAAACTCCAGTATGTCTTGTGTTCAGTGTCCTAGAAGAAATGAGTTATGCTTAAATAAGGACTTAATTCATTTGTTTGCTTCAGATGGATGAGGATTTATTATTTGTCTCTTTGTTTTTTGGTGAAATAAATGGGTAAATTCTCAGAAGATGCTGAGAGTTTAATATACCAACTGAGATGTATAAAAAAGCTATGTGTTGCTTGCCTCCCTCCCTTCCTTCCTTACTTCTTTCCTTCTTTCCTCCCTTCCTCCCTCCCTCCCTCCTTCCCACCCTTCCTCCCTTTCTTTCATTTAATTTAGCAAGCAACCATGTAATTCCTACTATGATCCAGGAACTATGCTTGGCACTGGAGATACAAGGTTCATTAATAATGAGCCACTGAACTTTAGGATCTGAAAATTAGGTGAGGAGAAACACATGTAAAGAAATCAAGTGAATGGGTCTAGGGGTATGTTGTTAAAAGGTAGACTGTCTGGGTTCAATCCCCAACAACACCAAAAAAAAAAAAAAAAAAAAAAAAAAAAGAAAGAAAGAAAGAAAGAAAGAAACCAAGGGAAGGCGCTAGAGTCCCTAGACCCTAGAGTCCAGAGCCAGTATACAGTATTCTTTCAGACTGAATCCTAGGTTTTTCTGTCTCTGGGGGTCTCAGTATTCTTTTCTGACAAACAGTTAATAATAGGACATAAATTAAGGGTTGTATTGAGAATAAATTAGTTACTATTTATACTATGCAAAATTGCTAGCATACAATAGTTAATAATTTTAAAACAATTTTTTGAGTATAACATATTGCTCTAAGTTCAAAGAAAGAAGCATGCTTAGAGATTATGGATGTCTAAATATGGCAAAATTAAAAGTTAAGGGAAGCGTCTTTATTATCTGTAAATTAAGAGATGAAACCAGATCCCCAGAGTTGAGATGATCAGATTAGCTATGGACTCAAACAGACAGTGAATTTAGGAAGAGTCCTACAGATGTGCTGTAGGGCAAGTACTATATTTGAAATTTCGAGATAAAATACATAGGAGAATGTATGTGAATGAATGTATGAGAATTCACAGCTGTGCAGAAAACACATATGGCAAGGAAACCAGCTATCTGAAAAGCCATGAAAAAAATAGTGGTATTTTCAGTTCAGTGGTTAACCAAGGACTACATCACTTGTGGATTACTTATCACAAACCATCATTAGTACTTTTAATTATAACCTTTAAATTTAAAATGCTAAGCATTATTTGGGATTTGAGCAATGTGAAATTTTTAAAAATTTAGAAATTACAGCATCATTATTGGTTGAAGTAGATTTTGGGGTTGATGCTACATACTATGATGCTTTTCTACCTATAAAGTGAACTTAATGTCTTTAATTCAAGTACATTTTCATCTTATTAATTTGATTTCCATGATTTCTGCTTGGCGGATTTTTCCTGAGGAATATAGTTGTGTTCATGAACACTTATGTGTTGCTTAGATATTAGCATGATTTTCTATAAGTTGGATAATATATTGCATTGCTTTTCACTATTAATATAAGAGAAATCCTTTTCCCCCTAAAAATAAAAACAATAGTAAGTTAACTTTCTGACATTAAGAAGTCTTAATACACACACACACACACACACACACACACACACACAGTCAGAGAAAGCATGTACTTCCCTTCAAAGAACAACAAAAAAATGATTTAGAGAAAAGGGCAAACTCACTTGGATTTTAAATCAATATTGTATGACACATTTTATCTACTGCCTGGAAGAAATAAAAAACACATTAAACTTTTTATTTAAAGTAAGTTAGAGTAACTGAGAACATTTTCAATTGTGTAGTAAAGATTTGTTTCAGACATAAACAATGACTTTCTGTGAGCTCTGCCTTGACATTGAAAAAATTCAGAATGACATTGCTATCCATCAGAGTTTTCCTTCTGAAATTGTACCCCACTTCGAATTACCAAACTACTCTGCCTCTTTGGTTCCTGTATAAAGCACTAGGGGAGCATGGGAGACAGAGACTGGCTGGCTGGCGAAGAAGCCTACACGATGGGGTAGAGTTAACCAGAATTTTCTTAAATTCTATAGCTGTTAACCCAGGCCTTCAGACCCTGTCCTTTCTGGCTATAAAGGAGTAGGAGAGGAAGAGGACAAACAGTATATATGTCTGGGTGAATTCTAGGGCAAGAAGACCACATCCCTAAGCTCTACTTAGTCATATATCAATAATCATTCATTCATTCATTTCTTTCCTGCAACAAATTTTTGTATGCCAGACATGATTCTTGATGCTAGGATACAACAGTGACTAAACAAAAGTCCCTGTCCTCAGTCTAGCTCAGAAATTGGATAAGAACAAATAAAGATGAGATAAGCCTCAAGGTAATGTTTAGTATGGAGAAAACTATAGGGAGGAAAGGGTATATTGGGGTAGGTTTAGACTTGTCAGATAAAATAAAGCACACTGAGTCAAATTTGAATTTCAAACAGACTCCAAATAAGTATTAATTAAAATACATTCCATGTAAGATTTGGGAATTTCTTTTTAGTATGTCAGTAGCAATATTTGGAGGATACTCACACTAAAATATGAAATACTTGCTGATCATTTGAAACTCCAATACAGCTGTGTCCTTTTTTCACCCCCTATTAAGTAAGGAGAGGGAGAGGGATTTTTTTCTGTATATTGGGTGGTCAAGAAGGTCTTCTGATGCTAGGATAGAAAGCAAATGCCTAAGTTAAGTAAGGTAGTGAACCACACAAATATCTGGAGAAGGAATGTTTGCTAGAGAGCACAGTAGGGGATTGAGAAGGCCCTGAAGTCTTGCCAGTTACAATCAGCAGTAAGTCATATTCACAGTTGTGTTTTCAAACAAAGCCAGCCCAGGGCAGGAACATCTGGTGTGGAGTCTAGATGTGACCAGAGAATCCTTCACTAGACCATCAAGTCTTAACAGGAAATCCTCTTCTGGTTGTGGTATGACTGTCCCCTGGTGTGGGGAATCACTGATGCTCGCAAATTCACCTCTGGCTAGTCAATGGAGTCCGAGCAACAGGACTGTGCAAGCTGTAAAAGATGTCACTTTTGTCGAATCAAAGACCCACAGTGTCTGAATTTTATCTAAATAAAAGACTGATGCTGAGTTACTTATCTATTTCTTTCTAAAGGCTCAGAACCTCACATGTTAGTTGGCAAAATGGGGTTGAAAATTTGGCCAGAATTCTAGAACATCCACTCCTGGTGCTAGCCAAAAAACATCAAAGAAGCTCTCTTTTTTGCAGTACCTTGGCTTTGCTGAGTTCAGGTCCAGTTAAATACCAGATACTTTCTTCTTTCTTCTTCATTTTTGGGCAAACTAGGACATGAGAATACTAGGGTAAAGAAGGAATATGTAGGCAGTTAAAAATTAATCTTATATTTTCAGATCTTTGATTAAAAATAATGCAAACTAATGAATTTGAACTTTTTTAAGTTACAAAAAAAAAAAAAAAAAAAAAAAAAAAAAGGCATGGTGGAAAATAACATTGGGCCTATCTATGTGCCAAAACCAAAGGGTAAATTCGTGTCCTGGCTGCTCACATTGTGGGTTGCTTTTCCACAACTATGCCTCTGCTGCTATAACTCAGTGGGCTCTGGGTTCTACCCTGACTGGTGTGCACGTGATCTAATAATGACCCTGATGCTCTTTAGCCACAGGTTGCTCATAGACACTAATTGTGGAAGAAATTAACACTTTCATGATCCTAAAAGAAGATGGATGGGAAAAAATGAAGAGTAGCCTATCATCCTAAAATAATTAATACAACTTGTAGACTTACCCAATATACAAGAAAATCTGTATCACAAATAATACAGAACCAACAGATAATGTTGACCTACAAAGGTTTCTGTTCTGTTTTCTCCAAAGTTTAAGGATCCTGGAAATTATATTCAATCTATCAGGGTTTTACTAAAGACCATTAATTAAATAAATACTACCTAAGTTGTCATGGGTGAGATATTTTCATCTTGTGTATAATTGAGTGATGTGCATTCAAAATTCAGTAGCAGGAGCTGTCACCTGGCTATTTGATATTCCCAGGAGAAAGGTTTTGCCTTTAGAGACTGAGGAACGACACTTCAAGTGATATGTAGGTAGAGAATTCCTCTTTGAACAGACATCTGCCAACACATCAGGATTGCAGGTATTTCAGAAATCCAGAGAAAAAAATATGTCTTAAGAATTTTATTTCAGATATGTCTTCTTGCGGTGTAAAGTTCAATTGTTTGCTTATGCTGGTTCAACTATTACCTCTTGTTGAAGCCACTACATAGTTGTAGAAGAAGAGAGAGAGAGAGAGAGAGAGAGAGAGAGAGAGAGAGAGAAATTTTTTGCTTTATGGAAGATGATAGATCCTCAGTTTGATTGACAATTAACTTACTTAATTATTTAAATGAATTTTTATAATTATAACATAATGAAAAGAAATATGAGAAGGAATCCCCCAAATATAGATAATACTTAAAATTTATTCTTACTACACATAAGGTAGAAATATTTTAGCATTTTATTTTCTTTCTTTTATTAAAAAACTATACATATTAATTTATGTTTTCTTTTCTTATAAAAGAGCATTATATCTGTATATAGTTGCATTTTCTTCCTTTTTCCAATTAGCATTGTTTTGAATGAATTCCATGCTTTTAAGTGGTTTCATACTATTCTATGATAATATTATACATTATAATAATTTATTAAATCACTTCAAATTTTGAGGAGCAATAATGACACTAAATTCTACTATTGTAAATGATTATTTAGTAAACAAATGGTACACAGTTTTATACACTTTATGATTTATTTTGAAAATTATTCTCTCTGTAATTCTTAGATCAAAATATGTAGTCAGTTTTAAGATTTGTTATGTTCATTGACAAACTGCTGTCCAGAAACTTCTGCTCATTTTGAAATCCCATAGTATTTATGGTGCATATGCATTTTAAGCTTTTCATACTCTGCTTTCTTTGCTTTTCTTTACTGAGATTTTAATGTTTCTTATGCCTTGTATTGTGTTCCAGTGGTTAACTTTCTATTTGCACCTCATTATAAGACTCTTGGTCCCTTCTTATTTTTAGACAACATAGCTTTTTTTCTTCTTCTGTTTAATTTTTTAACTATGAATGTGGTGGTTGTCTATTGCTGCCTAAAAATCTTAGTGATTTAAAAAACAATATTACATTATATCTCAAAATTTGGGGGAGTATTTCAAGCAGGGCTCCACTGGGCAATTTTTCTACTTCATATTTGGTCAACTGGGATCACTTGTTGGTATTCAGCTGCTAACCCAGTTGATCTGACAATTTCAAAGTAATTTAACTTACATGATGATAGCTTGGTAGAAGTAGGGGGTTGGGCTCAGTTAGGACCTTCTTTCTTCCCATGAGGTCTCAGGGCCCTTCTATATGATATCTATAGTAGGGTAGTCAAATACTGTAGCAGGCCATGGTTCTAATAGTGAACTTTACAAGGGCTCTCGTGAAAACTCAAAGCCTTCTTATGACCTCATTTCAGCTTGAGAAGTAACTGAATGATACTTATACTGCCTTCCATTGAGTGAACAAGATACTCAGGTCAACCCTGATTTAAGGGAATAATAGAAAACAATTTGTAGCCATCTTGAATTTATACCATCCATCTTCTAGCCATAAATAATTTACTTTTTCTAACATATATAGTACATCCACCTCTTCCTAAGTTGTGTGAACCTCTCATCCTCTTACAGCATCCAGACTGCAGTCTAGGATTTTTGCCATCTAAATTAGGTCCCTGTACTTCTACCTACCTCCTTCCTTACCACAATATACAATGGAGGGATGGAAATAAAATCATCATACAGATAATCCAATTGAATAAGGTTCATAGCAAATCTAAAATTCAGCATTGTTTAGAATCTTATTTAAGACTCTGAGAAAAGATTCTCTGTGAATCCTGGTTATATAATCTGGCTCTTGGTTATCTTTTTGACTTATTGGCCCTTTTCCTATAGAAATTGTCAATATTTGCATCTACATAGCTTTCTTACCTGCTTTGTATCTGTAGAGGTTTTGAGATTCTAATTGTCTTTTATTTTGTACAATTTCTATCTGATTTAGCCCAACCTAACATAATTGCTCTTTAAAAAACATCTTAATTATCAATAAATAATCTACTACATTAGTCAAAAGCCATCTCCATAAATCTCTTTGAGATTAGCACTTATTAATCTTAGCGTCCCTGTGAAATTGCTGAGAAATGACATGCTTGAACGATTTTAGAAACATTATTGCCTTTTGATGAAATTTTCTAAATATTACCCTGTCAATAGCCATGTCTTTTCTGCTTCTCAGAACCAAGTCCATTTCATCACTGTCTTCTCAGTCATTTCAGAGATTCTTAGGTCTTCATGGCCACTATCACCAATGGTATGTAGTTCCTACATAGAAGATATATTTTTGTCTGTCATTTTCTGAGATCTACTACCATAAGCTAATACCCTTGACATGCTGCCCCATCTTTCATATTTTACTGCCACTCTCATTGCCTCTTTCTGTGAGGACTTCTAAAAGGTTTTGTCAGCCTCAGCTGCTTCAATCAGCACTTACACAATTTGAAATCTGTCTCCTGATTTCACTGTAAATTGAGTTCATGGGTTTTGTTATTGTCATTTTTCTTGTATAGTTTTCAAGATAAGAGAGAAGAAAGAGATGTAACCTGCTACCACGTTCCTACCCAAATCAGGACTGAACTACTATTAATATTCTTATGTATATATTTAAAGTCACCACCCTTGGGGGAACATGTCAGTCCGATAAGGGGTAAAATAGCACATTTCGTAACAGCCAATTTGATATTGCTTTAATTTGTATGAACACAATTTATTAAGGCCATTTGGGTATCACAATTTTTATTAACAAGTAATATGTCAAATGAGACACCCCATAGTTCATTTCAGTAATGAGTTCAGATGGGGGTGAGACTCAGAGATAAGATGAGAAAGTATATTGCATATATTAATGAGTAAAAGAGAAAAAAAGGAGGTGGAGTCTGGATAAGAGGACAATATCAAACAGTTTATAAAAGGAGTCAAAATGAAGTGAGGTCAAAGTAACTAAATTGAGAAGGTTAAGTCCTTATGGACATCTCAGTAAATATGACATTAATTTTGAGGGGGAAACCCACAAGGTATTAACATTTTAAAATTTACATACATTATAAAGCCAAATATAGAAGTTCAATAATATTTTAAGTTTAGGAGATTCTGTTCTGCTTGGTCTTCACATATCTGGCTCTATTTTTTAGGTCTCAGGTTCAATGTCTCTTGCTGCAGAAGGTCTTTTCTGAACTAGAAACCCAAAGTAACCCAAGAGACTCCAGCTTATTAGCCAATTTTATTCATTACAGCACTTTGCATTCTCTTATATTTCCTGTATATTTACTTTTTATTATAATCATCCTATGCTTCACTTACTCTAAAAATTATAAGTTCTATAAGAATGGGATCTTGTGGCTCTTTTTCAATGCTATTTGCTCTGTATCGTGACAGATCCTGGTGCCTAACAGGCACCACCTGGTAAATATTTTTAATTAGAGATGACATGGAAATTTCAAGCTGTCTGCTGTGAGCCAAAGAGGTATCCAATCACAGAGAGCTAGACATCCTTTCCTGCTCTTAGGCATGCTTAGATGCAAATAGAACTTTGTGGCAATGAATTAGTTACTTCAAATATTTAAGAAGCTAAAGACTTCATTTTTCTGTTACATTCAATCATCTTACCAGCACTCAATAACTTTAAGAGTCTTCATGTTGTATGTTTGATTTCTAGTGTGTTCTAGAGGAAGAGATAACATTGTCTCCCCTTTTCCGAAAGTTTTCTCTTTGTTTCACATAAATGGTTTCAATAGCTGTTTAATTAGCCAGGGTCTTCCTAATGTAATTATGTAATAATAATGATTATAGAATTTTTTCTTTTGTTGCTAAATTTAATGGGACTATCTCTAATAATTTGACAATAAATTGAAACTGATGACTAGTTTAAGAACTATTCTGTATCATGGCTAATGAAATAATGGGATTTCATTTTGTCCAATCAAATGTCTTCACCATAGTGATTTTGATTGTTAGTGCTTCTAAGTGTTTTTATATCTATACAACTAAGATAAAATTTTAATTTCCTTATCTTCTTATTATCCTTTACCAGGTTTTGATAATAGGTATTTAATTTTTAAAACTAAAAGTACTATGTTTTCCTCTTATTTAGGCTCTAAAATAAATAATACAGAGTTGGCAGTTTTGTTCTTTGGGAATTTAAAAACAAAAATTCATTAAATAAAAAATGATATTAGACTACAGTAATGTTTGGAAATATATTTTGTCATATTCCCAATTTATTCTATGATCATTTGTGTATATGTATTACCTATTTAAACTTGCTATAAATGAGAAATTTATATTTTATCAGAAAATTGTGCAGTTTGTCCACAATTTAGCAATCTAATAAAGAGTTGTGTATTTTATTTTATTTTGTGGTGCTGAGGATCCAATCAAGGAACTCATTCATGCTAGGCAGTCACTCTACTGCATTTTAAGTTTTTACAACCATTTCATTTAAAAATATGAAATAGTAGATTTGGTAGGAGCATATGTTCTGGAGTAAGGGACATGGGTACTGCCTTAAAACTCCATATTTGAGATGTATGAAGCTTTCTGGTAAGTGACCACATTTATGAAAGAAAGAAAGAAAGAAGAAAGAAAGAAAAGAAAGAAAGAAAGAAAGAAAGAAAGAAAGAGAGGAAAAAAGTCAACACCACAATACCTCAGAATTTTAAGTATTAACTGAAATAATATGCCAAACTTTAAAGACAGTATCTGCTATAGAGAAAACACATAGTAAATTACAGCTATTGATCATTATAATTACCATCATGATCATTTTATTCTTGACTTCATTTATGGAAAATTTTTATTTTCTTTTATACTTCTTGCATTTATTTAATATTGCTGTTATTTTTTTCTTTTATGATAAATTAATTTTTGCTTTCATCTTCAATATTATCTTTCTTACATTTCTCTTGTGTATTTTATTGTTCTAATTTCTTGAATTGAGTTCTCATTTTTTTTTCCTGTGTAATTATAAAAATTTCAAAGTCTGTGATTTTGTCTCTGGATACCACTGTGACTGCATATCATAAGATTAAAATTTAATGTGCTAATTTTCTTTATTTCCTAAATTATCTGTAACTGTTAATTTTTATTTCTTCTTTCTCACAATGAAGTTATTTAGAAAATTTATTGCACATTTCCTAATAATTACAGTTTTGCTTACTTTGTTTATTTCTTTAATCTTTTATTATTATTTTGAATATTATTGCATGGTGGTCAAAGTGCCCTGAATAATTCTGAGAGTACATTGAAATATTTTTTGAAAGTGTACATGTCTTCTTTTTTTGTTTCATGAATATGATAAATCTATATTTGTAGAAATTTATAATTAAATATATATTTACTTATTCACTCCTGTTAGTTACTCTTTCCAATGGTTTATATTTTCTCCTTTATCAACAAGAGGTATTAAAGGCAAAGACTAATATATAGTCTTCTATGGAGGTTCTGTTTCTATTTATTTTTTACCATTATATTCTTTGATATTATTTATTAACATATAAGGGTTTATGGGTTTTTTTTTTTTTGTATAAATGGACTTTGGTTATTAGATTACTTTTCCCTTCAAATATATTTCTATTCTAAATGGATGTTTTCATGCCTACAGTTGAATTTACAGACAACTTTTTAAAGTAAAAATAAAAGTTATCTGAAGAGTCTGGCAAGATCAAAACTATCCATCGTATATTTAGAGTAAGGTAACTTTGCTTTCTTTTCTGGAGGTAGTATGATTTGGACCTTAACCGTCCCCCCAAGTGACCATGGACTGAAACCTCTGAAACCATGAGTCAAAACAAATCTTTTCCCCTTTTAAGTTGTTTAATCTCAGTTATTTTGTCACAGCAATGGAAAGCTGACTGACACAGGAGGGAACTTCTTTGCCTAATGAATTTCTCCTGACATGCAGGTGATAATGTACAACATTAGCATGAAAAGTTGTGAGTAGGAAGGCTTTCCTCTTGTCTAGTTATGAAATAGGCTTAACAATTCACAAGTGTCTTATGGGATTGGATTTTAATACCTAATAGTCACCTTAGTTAAGGAAAATGCATTTGACACTGTAGGAAGTAATTTCAGTGTGGAAATATTTTGAACCAAGGATAGAAAAATAACTAAAAAAGATTGCTATAAAAGAACAGTAATATGAAGCCAACTCTTTATGCTAGAAGGAAGAGGCATCTTTACCAGCACCTCTCTGATCTTCTCAGATAAGACTTTGTCTGGAACACCATCCCAGCCCAAACTCAAAGTTCATTATTGTAATCAAAATCATTTTTACATAACATCTTTAGAGATACTGCAGTTTATCTCATAGGTACTTTTTCCCATAACACCTTGATTTGCACTGCTATTGTTTTATTATATCTAAGTATTTATACAAATTTTTGCTGTTTTTTTAAACAGTTGTTCATATCTTCTTTTTGTAGTCAATAAAGCTTCTAGAAGACAGTACTCTCTTGAGCTTAGTTTGCTCATACTAGGCTTAGCACAAAAACGTGATGAAAAATCCATCTCCTTTTACAAGCATGATCTATTCAAAATTACCTTCAATTTTTTTTTTTTTTTTTCTGAAATGAGCAGAATAATAGATACCCCAAGTGTTTGTTGGAGAGGAGAGTATAAAGGCTAAGGAGGTTTCCATTTTCCCTTTAAAGCTTCAATCCTGGACTAAAATGAGTTAAAATTGTATCTGATAAGGCCTATAGTATAAATATAGCTTGAAATGTTTGCATAAAAATTGCATTTACATAGTTGAGAATTTGAAAGGAAGAGGCAGGCAGCAGGTTAGATGTAAGTTACTACATCATCTATTCAAAAGAATCTAAGTAGCCTCTTTGTCTCAAGCTATCCATTAATTTTCATCTACATTTCAACCACTTCATAATCTACTGATTACTGAGTGAGCTATTATGTATATAGTCTGATATTTGGGGGCCTTCAAAAGCAAATTATCTTGAACATGTAGTACCTGGTAGAGGTTTGAGTAATAAATGCCAAAGCACACTGGCTCTATCTCAGGACATCTAGGATGCCTGAATAGTCTGTAATTAAGGCCAAGTTGGGGAGGAGTGGTACTTGCATTATGTAAAGGAGGGATACATAATTGAATTACTCAGTGGGGGAAGGGAAGAAAACAAAGATCAAAGCTCACATGGTGTCACTTCTTGTTCTAGGCAATGACACTAATGATGAAAAGATTTCTTTGTTCTTTTGCATATTATATCACCCTCCTTAAAGTGAGCATGCTATCACAGCTTTGTCATTTGTGCATAGACCCTGACTATTTGGAATGCTAAAGAGAAGCTTTACCAGGTTTAGCTTTAGGAGTTTTAGAAATCTCCTAATACTTCCTCTATGGAACTTTATGTTGTAACATGAAAGCAGCTGACAATGTTAAGAGAAAGAAAGCCCTTAAGACTGAACAGTTATTGGTGTCCTACACATAAACTGTGCAATTGGGAACTGCCTCAGGGGGCCATTTCCAGGGAAAGCCTCACCTGGTGAGGTCAGAACCTCTGGATTTTAAAAGCACAGGGCATGCTTCATTACAATGTGTGCTGGAGGTGAGCAAACATCCCATCACTCTTTAGAGAGGCTGTTTCAAGGCTCACCCAAGTGCTCAGGCATAAATACACAAGCAAGAGGCCCTTTAGAAGGGGTTCAGACAAATTACAGTACTACCTGAACATGAGCCAGGCCAAACTGTTAGGCCCCGAATTAAAAGGAAACAGTTTATAGGCTGTGGGGCTGCTTACCAATCCATCTTTTTCACTGGGGAGGAAAAAAAATCCCTTTTGCAGAGGTGATGAAAACCTGTATTAAAAGGTGACACAGAAAAAAAAGGGGGGTGGGGGCGGCTAAGCCAAGTGGAGGACTGTTTAAAAACAACAACAAGAAGAAAAAAAAAAAAAGACTCAACATGGTTTTAAAAGTACTTAAGTCGGGGAAGGAAAGAGGGAAGAGGTATGATTAATAGTTTCAGGCCAAATGATAGAGACTGTCAACAATATTTTAAAAATTCAGAACTTATATAATATTAACATAAATCTCTGCTTTCATTAGAGGTACATATGTGAATATGTGGATGAATCCTTTATAATGATATAAAATCTGAAGGTTCTAAAATTCAAACACAGCCAATTAAATACACAGATGGCTAAAGCCAATGATTTTGATAAGTCTAAGAAGGAGCAGTCAGGACAAAGCACAATTTATGAATTTGGTAATTGCTCTTTTCTGCTATAGATATTAGGCTGTAAATGACCTTTGACATACTTCAAGCTCTCATATGAACACGAGCCCATAGGCCCTTGCAGATACATGCATACTTCAATGTAGATCATAAATGTTTATTACCATTGCCCATTAGAGGTTGAAACTAGAATGCACAGTAATATACATACAGTATTATGTTGGTGGTCTTTGGGAAAGTGCCTATATAGAACATATCTTATTCTTCTGTGTTAATATAAAAGACCTAAGAGAATTTCCTATATGGTTCTATGACTGGAAGAAATGGAAATATGTTACTCATATACCCCTAAATGATAAGATGTATTGCCCCAACTGCTAGAAGACAGTTTCCATGAGTCAGGCTCCTTTAAGGTTTGCCGGAGTTTATGTGAACTACACCTTCCATATGCTCTTCTTGCCCCCATCCCATGGCTGATTAGGACAAATGTAAATATCTCTCCAGTTTTGTTCCAGGGCAGAACAACTCTGAAGGACTCTACATATTCCAGAGATCTCCTGAGCTTTTGGCCAAGGTTTTATTGGGGCTCCATGGCTGTTCAACTTCTCCCTCCATCCAATATCACCTCTTCTTCTGACATATCCTACTTGCGAAGCTCATCCTTGGTGTCCTCTTCCAGAGAATAGGACCATAATAAGAAGGTACTAGGTGTTCTATGCATCAGCTTTCTTTTGTAAGTAGAACAATCAAAGTACAAAAGGGAGAGAAGCTGCTCAGGTTGTAGAGTAAATGGCATATTAGATATCCTGTCTATGATTTGCTAACCTTGATTAGGTACCTATTCTCCTCATCCTAAGATGTGTCAGGGCCATTTAGGGAGAACGCCAAATGTTGAAAGCTATCGTTGAATTGGTGAGTAAAAATCCAGGGAATCCAGTGATGTCAGTTGTATTTTAAAATTACATGTAAAGTGTCTAATGAAATAAAGAGGAGGGAGATATTAAGGAATTGAAATCATGCACCAGTAAGCCCCCTTTCTCCCCTTCATCTTTAGTACAATTACATAACTGGAAGGGATCTTAGAGATTACCTTTTGAGAGCTAATTAAGGTAAAACGAGGCCATGGGGTTGAGCCCCAATCAAATTGGACTGTGGCTTTATAGGAGGAGAAGACGTCTGAGGTAGGACATTCTCTGGACTTGATAGAATGTCCTTACCAATTGGATGGACCTGCCCAGATGTATCCACCTGATCTTAAACTCCCCAGTTTCAGAACTATGCATCAGGTAAATTTCTTTTCCTTATTAACTTCTCATTGTGTGATATTCAGTTGCACCAACAGAGAGTGGACTAAAATATAGTCCAAGATTTTCAACAGCACAAAGCAGAACCTGAAACTTTATGATCTTGGACTAAACGTGAAACAAAGTGGAGAAGATGTTTTTACTAAGCCACCAGCATATAAACAAAAAGATAGTCAATGCATTATCTGATATGGGGATAGTTATGAACCAAGAAAGTTGTGGACAATACAAGTTGTTGTTATCTCCAGGCTAATTAGCTAGTTTTTAACCAACCACTTTTTTTTTTTGGGGGGGGGGTACCACGGATTTTACTCAGGGACACTCAACGACTGAACCACATCCCCAACCCTATTTTGTATTTTATTAGAGACAGGGTCTCATTGAGTTGCTTAGTACCTCATCATTGCTGACTTGCTTTGAACTAGCAATCTTCCTGCCTCAGCCTCTGAAGCTGCTGGTATTACAGATATGTCCCACCATGCCCAGCTAGCCAAACATATATTAATACACATTTGCTTCTTTAACATGGAAAAGGGAAAATTAAACCACATAACACATTATGCTGCTTATCTTATTTTTATGTGTTCAAATCTTAACAAGACTCCTAAAGCACAAGAAGTAAAATCAAGAATCAATAAATGGGATGGATTCAAATTAAAAAGCTTCTTCTCAGCTAAGGAAACAATTAATAATGTGGGGAGAGAGACTACAGATTGGGAGAAAATTTTTACCACATGCACCTCCAATAAAACATTAATCTCTAGGATATATAAAGAACTCAAAAAATCTTAACACCAAAAAAACAAATAACCCAATTAACAAATGGGCTAAGGAACTGAACAGACTCTTCACAAAAGAAATACAATTGATCAACAAATATATGAAAAAGTGTTCAACATCTCTAGCAATTAGAGAAATGCAAATCAAAACTACTCTTAGATTTTATCTCACTCCTGTCAGAATGGCAATCATCAAGAATATAGGCAACAATTAATGTTGGCAAGGATGTGGGGGAAAAGTCACACTCATACATTGCTGGTGGGACTGCAAATTGGTGCAACCACTATAGAAAGCAGTATGGAGATTCCTCAGAAAACCGGGAATGGAACCACAATTTGACCCAGTTATTCCACTCCTTGGTTTATACCCAAAGGTCTTAAAATCAGCCTACTATAGTGACATAGCCACGTCAATGTTTATAGCAGCTCAGTTCACAATAGCTACACTATGGAACCAACCTAGGTGTCCCTAAATAGATGAATAGATAAAGAAAATGTGGTATATATACTCAGTGGAATATTACTCAGCTTTAAAGAAGAGTGAAAGTATGGCATTTGCCAGTAAATGGTTGGAGTTGGAGAATATCATGCTAAGTGACATAAGCCAATCCCACAAAACTAAAGGCCGAATGTTTTCTCTAATATCTGGATGCTAATTCACAATAAGGCGGGTGGGGGGGCTCTAGGACAAAATAGCGTTAGATTAGGTAGACGGAAGTAAAGGGAGGGCAGGGAGGGGATGTGGGAATGGGAAAGATAGTGGAGTGAAACAGACATTAATACTGTATGTATATATGTGACTACATGACCAATATGATTTTGCAACATGTACACTTTGAAAAATGAGAAATTATATCCCATCTATGTATGATATATCACAGTGCATAAAGGCATTCTACTGTCATGTATAAATAATTAAAACAAATAAAAAATTAAAAAAAAAACAGAGTGGAATATACTCATTTACATGATCAGTAATTATTTAATATCAATTATGTGCTTGGGAATGTTCTATGTGCTGGAGATAAAAGTGTTAAGAAAATATACAAAGTCTCAGACCTCGTAAAGGCTTATATTTCTGATGGAGGAAACAATAATAATTATCTAAGTAATCATGTAAGAAAATAAATATAGCCATGAATACATATCAATCACATTTAAGAATAAAAAATGAAGTATGGTTAAAGGATACCATATTACAGTTTTCTAGAGAAGCAGAACCAAAGGAAGACACACACAGAGATTCAGATACAGATATGAATATGGATCTGAATATAGATATGGATACATAGAGATTTGTTATGAAGTATTGGCTCAGAAAATTAAGGTTATGGAGACTGGAAAATCATACAATCTGCTTCCTGAAATCTGTAGGTCCAGGAAAGCCAGTTGTATGATTTAGTTCAAACCCAAAGATCTAAGAATCAGGGAGCCAGTGGAAGTCCTGATCTTGATAACTTGGTAATTGTGGTGGCCAATGATGTTAAGTCTTGGTCTAGTTCTGAAGGTCCAAAAATTGGGAACATTGATGTCTAAGGGCAGGAGAAAATGGACATCCCAGTTTGAGCAAAGACAGCCAATTGCCCTTCTTCCACATTTTTGTTCTATTTGAGCCCTGTATAGATAGGATCATGCCCACATCCATTGGTGACAGGAATGTTTTTAACTCATTTTATCAAATAAAATGTTAATCTCTTCAGGAAACACCTTCACAGACATACTGAGAAATGATATTTTACCAGCTCTTAGGACATTCCTGAGTCCAGTCAAGTTGACACATCAAATTAACCATCACAGATAGTGACATCACTGGCGACTCTAGATAGTAATGTAAGATGAACTCTGGAAAATTAATTTAGAACAAATACATGACTGAAGACAGAGAGTGAATCCTGCAAATATCTGGAACCTAAGTATTCTAAGCAGAGTGTAGAAGTCCTGAGACAGGAAGGACTTTGGGGTAAATAGCAATGTCAATGTGAGTGTTGGAGTGCAGTAGTGAGCTAAAGAAAGATGGCAATTAAGAGAAACTGGTCACCAGAGACTGGACTTTGCATGGACTTAGAAACCATGGTAGAAATTTTGGGTTTTATTTTAGGTCTAGTAGGAAGTTATCGGAGGACTGTGGGTATATGATATAATGTGATTTGCCTTTCTCAAAGATCACTGCCATTGTGTGGGGCAAAAGTCTAAATGACTCATATGAAGAATACTTTAGATGATTTTGCAGTAGTAAAAATAAATGAGGATCATGATTTAATTTGTGGCATGATGAAGCTTCAAAATCTCCGCTTACACAATTATGTTTCTTAGATCTTCCCCACCCAGATGGGATCAAAACAAGTACCAAATAATATTGGCATGTCAAAATGCCCAGTGATAAATAAATGAGAACTGGAAAGCATAAGACTGAAGGACAACAAATAAGCAAAGTTTATGACAGAGGAATTTTTATAATTCTAAAATGGGTGACAGCAAACCAAAAGACATAATCTACCCTTTCATAAGAAATGTGAAACACCTAAAATAGGTATTTTTAAAATTCCACGATGTCCCTCATTTTCATTGGAAAGGTTTTCCATCAACTGATGAATTCATTAGGAAAATGTAGAATATACATATGTATAATGGAATACTATCAAGTCATAAAAATGAATGAAATCCTGTGATTAGTGGAAACTTGGGTGGAGTTAGAGATTACATGTGAGATCGTCCAGACACACAGAGAGAAGAATCAAATGATCTCACTTGTGGAAACTAGAAAAGTGAATCTCACAAAAATTGAGAGTAAAATGATGGCTATGAGACTGGAGACAGCTTATGTGTGTGCTGGTGGGTAGGGAAAGGTTTATCCTTGGCTATAAGGTGCAATTAGGTAAGAGCAAGACGTTCTGGTGTGCTACTTGCACAGTAGGGTGAATATACACACTTAAATGTACAATACATTTCAAAGTTACAAGAAATTATTTTGAAAATTTTCACCATAAAGAAATGAGTACATGAATAAATTTCACTAGGTTTAAATATTGCACAATGTATATATATATATCAAAACAATAAATGATAACCATTACTACGTGTAATTTTTATGATTTCTTGTATTGGATAAAATTTTAAAAAATAAAGTAGAAAGGAATTATACAAATGATATTTCTCTTTGTATTTTCATTTCTATTCCCTAAAGTACAGTGCTTTACCTTCAGCTGTGTTATAGCTCTGAGAAAATAGACAAATGTAACTAATTTTCTAGAATTTTCTTTTCCTTCTGCATTTCCTTGCTGCTTTTGGTGAAGTACTTTAACTCTGGCTACAAGTATGTTTGTGGAAAGGAATATTGGTTGCCAATATGTGAAATACTGTGTTTCCATTTTAGTTTTCTTTTAAATCTCAATCACAGTGCTTAAATTTAGTTTGTTTCATGAAATGCTCATAAGGTTACAGATATACCCCAGTTAGGTTCTACTGTGAATTTGATGCTATCCTGGGTTTTAATGATAAGAAAGTAATATTTAATATTGATGTTGACTAAGTTTACCACCTTTCATCAAACCAGCATCAAACACCAAAATAAATAAATAAATAAATAAATAAATAAATAAATAAATAAACAAATAAATAAATAAATAAATTCTTTGCCAGTACCACCAAGAGAAGTGTAGACTTGCCTTGGAAAGACCTTGCCAAAAGCAGGAAAAGTTGGTAAGGAGCCCTTATCAAAATCATTATCTCATTATCATTTTCATTTATATAATGTTCTATCTGGAGCAGGATGCAAGCAAAACTTGTGATAAGTTGATGTTTTTTGGATGCAGGGAATATATTTTCATCTCTTTCACATACTCATAGATTCTTATGCCTACGATCTTTTAATATGTGTGATCAGAGACTAGTTGTAATAATAAAGTCAAACTTAACTGATAAACTATAGTAATATATAGCTCCAACTAATTCTTATAAACTGGCAAACTACCTATTGAGAAAAAATTTGGTCCTTAATTATTATGAATTTATCTATCTATATGGCTTATCTCTGAAGTCATTTCAATAGGCATCAAATTTTCAATATAGGTCAATGAATGTCATATTGATTGCTACTATTATGTTACCTCAATTGACCTATTTCACATTTGCAAGGTTCCAAAGAAGAGGAGGAAAAGGCATCCGAATAAACCTTTCCATTCAAGCTTCTATAATGTCAGATCTTTCTGGAATTGTATTCAGAATGAGGATTTTTTTTCATGAAAGGACTTCAGGAAGTTACAAAACTCCTTTACATGGCCCGTTGGATCTGTGTACAATTTCCAGCATTACCCAGAATAAATACCAGGAGACTGGTGTGGTTTATACAAGAGTTTATAGAGAAAAAAAAATCCACCCACTAGCTCCCATGCTGAGGATTACAACCAGGTCCCTGCTGCCAAGTTCTGTGTTTAGGTAAAGCATGAGAAAATCTTCCATTTTTTTAAAGTCACAAAAGGGTTTCTATAGTAAGAAGCAGTAAGAAGTTGACAGCTTTTTATGCATAAAAGGCAGCTGTTCCTTCTCAGGTAATATTATTAATAAACCCTAAGGTAATGTTTGCTCTGAAATATGTCTAATTGAAATAATTTACTCTGACCCTTGGAGAATTAGGAAACTGTTTTCATCATGTTCACACACAGCAAAATAATTATGAGATGCCATATGGAAAAGCCATCATGTGGTAGATGTCTTTCTGAATCTATATTTTTGAAATGTTTCCCACAGATAAATCATATAGCTAATTTACAAAGGAAAGGTGAATGGTCTCTTTTTTACATGGAGATTTGATGTGAAATGTTTGCTGTTCCAGAATATTAACAAGGGTGTTGACATCAGTAATTACTATAGTTACAAGACATTTTTCACAAAGTATTATGAGAGCAATACTTATGGAGGGAGGAAAAAAAAGGTAAGAGAATTTAAACATAGCATTTGAAATACGTAGGTGCTGTCAGTCTTAGAAAACAGTGTGGGGACATCGGTGACTGAGATACTTTTTACTCGTTGCACAAAATTGTCTGGAAAGTTCCAGCAGTTTCCACTGAGATAGAACATTTGGCAAGATGAGGCTGAGTGTGGTATGTAAGGACTTTCGGGAAAACTTGTCAGCTTTCGCAGGGAAAGGTCCAAGTGTTTATGGGAACTAAGAAGCGGTGTTGGGTGGCTCTCAAAGGGATCCACGGGGTCATTTGGGAAGGGAATTTGAAAGCTCTTTGATTGAAGCTCTTCTGAACTTATCAAAAATGGGTAAGATTCTTGCCTGGCTGCAAGTCTCATGAGAGCAGACTTTCTTGTGAAATTTCTGGTATGGTACTTTCCTGCTGGGGTGAGAAAATCTTAGTAGGACAGACTTTCTCATCGTATTTTAATTCTTGAGATCCATGTCCCTGTGAAACCCAGGAAATAGAGCATCACAGGAAACTGAGCTTACTTTTCATCCTCTGGGAAGTTAAGACCAGATTTCAATTTTGTTTAAATCAACATTTCATTTGAAAAAAAGAGAAAAGTTTCAATTGTTTAAATCAACTTGCCTAATTTTTTGGACAAATCACCCCCTGCCACCACCACCAGAGAAAAAGAAAAAGAAGGGGGAGGGGGCAAGCGAAAGAGAGAATGAGAAAGAGAGAGAAGAGGAAAAAAATAAGATTTTTAAAAAGTGTAATTCATTTCTATATAAATTTCTAATTTCTCCAGACATCTATTAAATAAATAATAATAAAAACAAGTGGTAAACAAATTATAGCTCATTATCCCTATTGTACTTACAACACCTCATCTCTTTTCTAACTCTCCCTCAGGCATATCAGAAGCTTCTTTGACACTTAGTCCTGGCAGTCATTTGAGGGCTCTCTATCTCCAACTGCCCATTCTTGGATTTCAGAGAACTCCATCAGGATTGCAAAAACTGAGAATTTTCTTCTTCTTTTCTTTTTTTTTTTTTTTTTTTTTTTTTTTTTTTTTTTTGTGGTACCAGGGATTGAACTCAGGGGCACTTGACCACTGGGTCAAGTCCCCAGCCCTTTTTTGTATTTTATTTAGAGACAGGGTCTCACTGAGTGGCTAAGTGCCTCACCATTGCTGAGGCTGGCTTTGAACTCGTGATCCTCCTGCCTCAGCCTCCCAAAGTGCTGGGATTACAGGTGTGCGCCACCGTGCCCGGCTTTATTTTCTTCTTTTAAATGCTCTTTTCAGGCAGACAGTGAGATGTGGATTGCAAGTCCAGCCAGTCAGTGTCATCTTCACAATTAGTTAATAGTTGGCACACTGAAATCCTTGCTCCAGTCCCCCTGGGTCTTTGCTGGAGCCTCCCATTTGTTTACAAACTCATTACTTCAACTCTCAGCATTCACTTATCCTTCACCTTTCAAAGAAAAACAAATTTATATAGGAACTCATGTATGTATATATGATCCGCTAAACATTTACATGGTTATTTTAGAAATGCATGAAAGATTTTTATTTTTCCATTTTCAAAAATTGCAGTTTTACCTCCTAAAACAGAATGTGGTGTTTCAAAAAGAAATAGTGAAATGCAAAACTGGAAACCTGACAAAATGATGAAACTGCCTCTATTTTCTAATATATTTCAGGTCAGATCCTTGTACTTCCCGTTTTTAAACAACTGCCAAGCATTTGTTTTTATATCTACTAGACATCTGTGCTATTGGTGAGCACAATTTCTGGCTATTGACTGTCCTGAAATAAAGGTAACATTTTTTTCTGTGATTTATAGTGTATCATTATTGTGTAGCCTCTGAATGCATGAACTAGGGATTTATTGCACACTCGTGTCTTATACTCTACTCATGTAATAGAAGAAAGGTAAAATGTCTTAGCTTGTCGAGCACTCCCTTCTTTAAGCAGTTGTCTGTTTTTGGTGTGGTGCTTGCAGCTTGATTAAACTACATGGAGAAGGTCACTGACCAGACTTTGTCTTTAATAGTTGTCCATAATACGTATGCCTCATAGGGAGCTTTTCTTAGCTCAGGTTATTTCCATCAATTTTCCCCAACCAAAAGAATGGTCTTTGTAGTAAACCAGCAAATTCCTGCATTTTATCTTTTACCTTTTATACACAATGACAGCATTTATGTTTTTTCTGCTGACAGGCTAGAGAACAACTGGACTAGGGAAGCTGTCTCTTTTTCATGAGTGTATTATATTCTTTCTCTGATGTCTTAAACTTGTACATCTTTAGTTTCATAAGACTTCTTAATGAAGAGGTAATCCCCACCCCACCCCATGCCTCTCTACTTCTTCTTACTCCCCTTCTCCACAAAATGGCCAGCCATCAATTGGAATGATGTCACCAGTAATCACTTGCTCACTCT